>CAUYQU010102851.1:0-24277 GCA_963574635.1 Cheracebus regulus | reverse complement strand
AAAGATTCTGGATTGAGAGTAAGAAAAGGAAATGTCTAATGATGGCATAATGGTCATCTGGAAGAATTTAATAGGTAGTTCCCAAATTACTAAGGATCTGCTATGTTTCTTACACCATCCTAGGCAGTAAGGCCCCTAGCTAAGCAATTAATACCATGCAAGGTATTTATAAAAGATAGGGCTTTGATTTGGGGTTGTGATAGGGGGGTAGAGCCTGAACCAGAAGGGAAGTAAAGGGAAAGGCATCTGGGTTGACTCACTTTAATGCTATGAATGGACACTTGCAGAATGCCTGTGTCTAAGAGATTTCTTGGTGATGTCAGGTTTGATTTGAATAGAAAGTGGGAAGAGGTAGTGGTATGCTTATGTTAGTATAGGGGATAAAAGAGAAAGAGTGGGTAGAGTGCCAGGGTCAAGGCAGGATGTGCCTTAAATGTGGATAGTCATCAGACTAGGGCAAGACATCTTAGAGACTGATGACATTTCTTCAGATCAGGTTTAAACTGGAAAATGGGGAGAAAATAGCAAACTAGAAATGGGGAAGAGGTGATGTTTTTATTGATCCCTGTAGGTTTCCTGCTCTGGCCTTGTGTCCTGTGTTCACAATGACCTTCTCAGAGAGCACTGTACCCACACAACACAGCTGTGCTCTTTCCTGAGCAGAGAGTCCCAGCCTGATTTTCAAAGATCAATCCCAGAAGACTGTCCCCACCTTTGAAGGGCCCTTCTTGCTGATCTTTTCCTTGATCCAAGGGTTGAGAGCTCTGTAAAGACAAGGGTACCCCAAAGTTGAGGAAGAGGGAGGCTGCTTTTTGCTTTCTCTTATGTTTCCTTTACCCCCACCTAGACTTTGCATTTAGAACTGATCTTTTTGTTTTGGTTTCTTTGTACATGCTCAGTTCTTTGAAATGAGGAAGGTTTTGAGAATAGATGACTCTATGTAAGTGAGTCCCCAACTCAGTACCTTTGTGACATACATTACCCTTTTACAAGATGGTGTTTTTGGCCCAGTTTATCTGTAACCTTCAGTTGAGATGATGTAAGTGACTATATGTGAAAAGTTCTACTGCGTATTATTTATGGTTGAAATGTTATAGGAGAAGATGTCTCTTTTCTTTATATTTTCTCTCATTTGTCCTGTTTAACCATTCCAGTCATTTTAGCGATTCTTTTCTCCCCATAGAAAAAAATGAAGGAAATAATTGTACTTGTTATTACAAATCAATGACCAGAAAATTTGAGAGAATCAAACTAAAAATGTTAAATTTCATCTGGCCTTTCAAAACCACAGTCAAAAATCATCTTACAAGCCATAAATGTTTATTATTTAAGATGCCTATGTAACACATGAGTGTTAAAGTGCATTGAAGCCAGAAAAAAAGTGAAAATGCTTTATCACTTTTTGCAAATAAAATGTCCCAAAGTATACAATACTGTAGACTTTCAGTACTATTATTTTTTAATGAAAGCTAGAATAAGAGAGAATCCATATTCTTTATTCCCTTTTCCTCTTTTTACAGTGCTGGCCATATTTCCTAAGCATATTTCTTTGTGTTTACCAATAAAGCAGATTTAAAGTATACCTTCCCTTACATACATGGTCCAGAAAAGTTACTTTTATTAAAAGTGACTTCCATTATGAACTTAATCTCTTTTTTCCCTAATTTCTGATTGAAATTTATCAGGAAATTATCTGTTAGTAATGAACCCTAAACACGTATTGTTTGAAGGAAAGCAAAGAATTAGAAATCTTTATTTACCTCTTCCAGCAGAATCAGTTCTTGTCTTGTTTATTGACCCTTAGGTAATTTTTGTGCTTGGACATAGCCTGTGTAGTAACTCTGGTTAATTGCTTCCCAGGACTATGTTGTACAACTAAGTAAGAATAAAGCCTCTGAAGGCTTTAGAGATTTAAAAAATACTATGAAAAAATGTATTATGGAATGTTTGAGGTGGGTGAGATTTTTCAGATCCTCTATTTCAATGTTCTTCTTTCAGAGATGTGTAAATTGAGTTTATGGAATGCTATGTGGCACAGCCAGCACCTGAAATCTGGCTTTCTTGAGGCTTTGACAGTCCCTTTTAAGGAAGATACAATTTCTAAAGAAAGCGAGGACTGTAAATAAGAGTAATACAATAATATATGTATACCAGTGTTGTTAGTTACAACTCTCCTCATAACATAAGAACAGGAGAGACAAATACCATTAGTTAATATTCATCTAAGGACGTGAAATACCTCTTATTATTTCTTCCCGAAATGTAACTACATTTTTTATTTCCAGCTTTCTTCTCCATCTTCTCCCTAAAATTGATCTGAAAAATCTATCAAATGTTTGGTTTTATTATCAAATAAGATGTATTAGTATTATGAATAACCAGCTTTTGTGTGTAGTTTACGGTCCACAGGATATTATTTCATGGGAACACAAGGAAGTAAGTATGTCACCTGCATTTCAGGATTACAAAAAGAATGTGCAAAAACCAGAAGGAATTTGTCCATACTTCCATAGTTTAAATAAAGGGAGATCAAAAAGAATACTGTGTCTCAATGTGTTCTGTCCCTCACCACACTGCTTCTAGTCTATTCTCTATTAAATTAAGCCTTTTTTTTGTATATCCAGAAAAATAAAAATTTCTCTCAAATAATGAAAAAAATAGTTTTCCATATGATCTGGCTTTGATTTCTTTTTTCTCTAGCAAAGGATAAGTAGATCTCTGTCCCCAAATTAAAGGATCTCTTATATCTTTCCTTTGTGATGTCAGTAATTATCCCAGTTTGGACATGCTGAACTTGTATGTGTGATCCTATAGGAATCTTATGTGGCTGCTACATTAACTGAAATTTCATGTACTTATTTTTCTTGTATACATAGAAGTAAAAGAAGATAAACTCTATGTATATATTTTAATTTTTCCAGACTCAGCAATTATGAAGATTTTGCCTCATTTGCTCCATCTATTTCTTTTTCTAAAAAAAATTTCTTTTCCTTGCTAAAGTATTTTGATGTAAATCCTGGACGGCCCATCATTGCATCTCTACATAGTTTTGTATTCATCTCTAAAAAATGAATTTTCTTTTATAACCCAAATGCTATTATTTCCTAACAGAAATAATAATAATTCCTTGGTATCATCTAAAACCATTCATAATTGAATTTTCTCGGTTGGAATGGCTCATGAAATTCTCAAATTACAAAATGCTTAGCTTTCAAAAGTCTGAAAATTAGCTCTTTGGAAATTTCAATTCATTTTTTGATGGAAACAACATCATAAATTGTGTTTAGGCCCTCTGAGCTATTTTACAAAATCCCATTTAATGCGAAACAAAACATATATGCAGAAAGAAAAATAGAGACAATACTCTCTCCTATTAGGGTTTCAAACATATCTGTTTTTCCAAAGGCAATTTGCTACTTTTGAATGCTGACACTTGATGAATATAATGTTTTCGGAGAAGAATTTGAAAGTGTACAGATCTTTGTAGCAGTATTGAAGAAGTCTTTACAGCTGTGCTTCTCAAAGTGTGATCATTAAACCACCTTCCTCAGAACCAGCAGGGATGCTTATTAAAAATTTGGATACTGGGACCTCTTACAAAACCCACTGAATAGGAATGTTCTGTGGAAGGTTATAGGAATTTGATTTTTTATATGTTTTTCTCTTTGACATGTATACAAAATCAGTGTACTCTTATTCTCTGCCACTTTCAAACTGGGGCAAC
Source organism: Cheracebus regulus (assembly GCA_963574635.1). NCBI lineage: Eukaryota > Metazoa > Chordata > Mammalia > Primates > Pitheciidae > Cheracebus > Cheracebus regulus. The sequence continues at coordinate 20,553 of CAUYQU010102851.1, read as the reverse complement.
TGGACCTTTCAAAACTGAGGACAATTCTGTTTTGTTGACAAAGGTGAGAATGTTACAAATGGCCTTCAGTTGGTATTTTAGCCAGGTATTGATTGTTCAGACAAAACAGAACCCCAGATGAACCAGCCTGAAAGGTTATGTTGTAGTACCTGAAGGCCAAAAGGTCACTGGTCTCATGAGAGGCTGGAATTGGGAACAAGAAAGTCAGCAAAAATCAAGGCAATCACTTTCTCTATTCTCTCTCTTTCGTTTTCCCACAAACATACCACATAATCTCTGCTGCTTCTTGCAAATTCACATCATTTTTGGCATTTCTTTGCAGTCTTGCTTGCCCTGATTTCATGTAGCACCTGTGGCCCCAAGTGGCTGCTCCCAAGTTTTCCTCCAACTGTTGGTTTAGTACTTGGTAACTGACTGGAAACTGTATCTGGAGAGGTGTGTCAGCCCAGTGTGTCCAGCTCCCATTCAGTTAGATGTGGCCAAGGGGACAGAGGGTCCTGGACTACTGTTCACTCCGCAAGGGTGTGGTAACGTGAGAATGGGGTACAGGCCTAGTAGGTATGGTATATGGAGGCAGGGAGGAAACAATGAACAGCTAGTATCCTAGGGGAAAAAGGATCTCAGACAGGACACAAAAACTCATTCTAATCATATTTATATGATATATGATGGTCCACCAATTGGTTTGTTTGACTTCATGTATCCAGTTCAGAGTGTCCAGTTCCTTTGTCTCAATTCCTTTAATGTACACGAGGAATATTTATTGGACAGTAGTTTTAATTAATGTCATCCTTCAGGGCTTCTTAGCTTCCTTGGCCATTGCCCTGAGCTTATGTCTTACTGAGGTTCCTTAACCTCTGATGACAGGAGCTATCAACTCACGATCCTTCCCACCTTACTCTAGTTACCTTCATTGTAGGAGAAGATAGCTTTCTTTTCCTATTTTAAAACTTTAATCCTCTAGCAGATCTTCTGTTTGTCAAGGTTTTATTTCCAGTTTGAATGTTGCCTCTAATTTTTGGTTAATTTGCAGGGTACATTTGCAGTCCAAAGTTTATCTACAATATGGGTTTTCTTTTTAACTTTATTGAAATCCCAGCTTCTGGTTTGTTTTTCCCTAGGGGCATATAATATGTTCTGTCAAGAGAAAGAAAATTGGAGTCATTCATGGTTCAATATAACTGGATTTTAATTAATATAAAAAAGATTTCTGCAGTCTTATGAATATTGCTTTGAAAAAAATGTCAGCTTATGTCAAATAGTAATAAACACTATTGTATAAGTATATACTTATGGGTACTTCAGTGGTGATAAGCAGACCTGAGAATTGGCCTTTTGGCATTCCAAATAAAGGTCAGCTCAAGGGAGACCCCAGGAAGTGGCCACAAATCTTTGCCAAGGCAAGGGAGTAGAAAGAAAGGATTCAGGATTAATTTAGAAAAGAAATGGCAGGACTCACATAGGGAGAACATCCTTTACTTCTTATCCTTTTCTTTGGCCTGCTCATTTAATGTTTTTCAAAGCCACAAGAAAAACAAACACAAATAGGAGATTTAATATTCTTAACCAATTTACTAATGCTTGTATTCCAAAAGATATTTAATAAATTGGCCTTTTATTCATATACATTTTTCCATAGATGTAATATTATATGCAGTGGTTAGGTTGTCAGGCCAAAGTTTTAAAACCCATAATGGCTCCAAAATATAGTACTCTTACAACATTGCATGCACTGTTTTGAATATTGCTTCTGTGTAAAGATGTGAGTCAATAGGATGTGATTGAAAGATATTGGAACAGGAATCAGCAAACCTAGTTTTTAATATTCTTACTGTAGATGAGGGGTGTCATATCAGCCCATTGCTCACCCTTTCTGTGTCTGAAAACTCTACAGTTTGATTGTATTCCTAGAGCAAGTGATTCTGATGGCTGCAGAAGCAGTAATGACTCCTGTGCAGCAGATATAAGAGTCATGGAAAGCAGGGTTTCTTTTGTTCCACTAGCCCTAGAAGCTCCCTTTCAGCCTCTGTTCAGGTATTCCCCTATAGTGACCACAATTTTTTTTGATAAAGAACATGTTTGGGGTGACATAGGACAAAAGGCACAGGAGTCCCATTCATGGAAATAACTGGGGCAGAAGGGTCTGGTTAAACTAGAAGTTGTGCATCAAAGTCAAAGTTGAAATATTAGAAGTAGAATCAGAAAAGGAATCACATCTGGTAGGAGCCAGCTTGAGGGGTGAAGTTAAAGTACAGGACCAAGTATCTAAACTTAGAAGTAAGGATGTGAGATAAGATGTGACCACTTGAGACCAGCATAGGTCCAATACACATTTGGCTCTGCTTGGCTTAATAGGTATGGGGTGGGCCAGGGGCCGTGATTCACACCTGTAATCCCAGCCCTTTGGGAGGCCAAGGCGGGTGGATTGCCTGAGGTCAGGAGTTTGAGACCAGTCTGGCCAACGTGGGGAAACCCTGTTTCTATTAAAAATACAAAAAAATTAGCTGGATGTGTTGGTGTGCGCCTGTAATCCCAGCTACTTGGGAGACTGAGTTAGGGGATTTGCTTGAACCAGGGAGGTGGAGGTTGCAGTGAGCTGAGATTGCAGCACTAAACTCCAGCCTGGGCAACAGAGTGAGACTCCGTCTAAAAAAGAAAAAAAAAAAAAGGTATGGGGTTGTCATAACCTCTGAATTCTCTAAATTTATCTTGCTCTACCTTCAAATCATCTATTTGATTACTTAAGCCAAAATTCAAAGAGTCCACTTTCTGGTCTTGTTAAGTACTGCTACATCTTTCATCAAGGTAGGCTTGAATCTGTATACATCTCACTATCTCTGCTCCTACCATCCTAATTTAAGCCATTGTCTTCTCACCTACAGGAGCCCTATAAATGGCCTTTTTTCTTCTTTGTTGGCTTATATATTCAATCAATAGATACGTGTTACAGGAAACTCAGAAATGTAAACCACAGCATGTCATTTCCTGGTTTGAAAAACGTTGATACCCTAGAATGAAATCCACATTTCTTACTTTGACTGGCAGGACTCTACATGGCTTGGTCCCTGGCTACCTCTGAAACCTCATCTACATTCTACCGTTTGTTCGTTAGACTCCAGCTACAGTTCTATTTGTGAACTTAGTGAACATTTTTTTCTATCTCAGAGCCTTTACCTTGGCTGTTTTCTGTGTCTGGAACCTCTTTCCTTGGCTCTTGACATAGCTGATTCCTCTTTATTCTCTAGATTTCAGTATTAGATCTTCTCATCAAGGAGATTTTTTTTTTTTAGTAGCCTAAATGTAGCCTGTATTAAATTTTTTTTTTTTTTTTAATTTTCTATCACGTTTCTCAGTTTGTTCCCTTGGCTGTACTTACCATAATCTGAATTGTCCAATTATCTGTTTGGTTTAGTTGTTTTATTCTTTTTCCCTCTATGTGAATTATCTTGACTTTATCGTTGTTGAGTTCTTTCCTGGAAAAAATGAATGAATAAATGGATTAATGAAGATACATGGTTAAAACTAATATTATCAAATTATATTTTGACATATTTATTCTATTCATGATCAATCATCTTCATTAAATTAGAAGAAAATAAATTTGATTAATAGATTCTATTTACAAAAATAAAATTGTACTTTTATTTGTTAAATTTTTTTCTTGATAATTATTTCTTTATAGTACAAAAGTAAAATTATATTCTAGATCCTGAACTAATTGGATTTTAACAGTACATATGTTTTGCTTTCATTTAACACCTATGAAAATTTGATTATGTGTAATGAAATTAATCAAAATATTTCTGATTGTTATAAGTTCTGATTACTGTAAGTGAGTGCTCAGTGAACTGCTATATTTTCTTTCAGTTTACTGTGTGTTCATAAGATCTACAGCTTTAGAAAAGATTAAGTGGAAATATCAGTTAGGTTTATAGTATAAGTCTTTTAGAGAAAGAGTTATAGGCTAGCAAATGTTTTAATTATTAAGAATTAATGTCAGTGGTGAATTATTTAGGTGAGTGTTCATCATATGGAAATGGGGAGACATATACCCTTTGAAAATACATGAAGACTTTTCAAGGGCTGTACATACACAGGTTTAAGAGAATCAGTTTTCACTTCCTGAGAACCCACCTGTGCTCCCAGTAACCGCCTCACGGTGCATTACCCCGGGGTGTGTAAACCTCTAGGGCATCACACACAGGGAAAGCTTCCTTTAATGATTAATGAAAGTACCACAAATCAGGAGGAGTTCCTTTTTAATGTCTTAAGCCTCCTTCTGTTAAGAGAAATGGTAGAATTGAGGATTTTTGACCAATGTTGAAATATTCTGAATTCAGATACATGATGGTGTAAAGGGAGTTATCACAATTTTCATTTTTCAATTTTCAATTTTTGACTTCACTTCTTCCATGTCCTGACTGTTGTCAAAGAATATATAATAACGCTTAAGGGAGAACTTCTTAAGAGCAAAGCCAGGAGCGCATCAGTGAGAAATACTGAATGCTGAAATGGCCTTTTGTTATGTCTTTAAATGTATTATCTACTATTCTCGATACGTATTTATAGGATGCACCAGTAGTTGAAAGAAAATGCACCTACAAACACCTGATATAATATAGGTTAGTGCTGCCGGTGAGGTTATTTCTAAAGTCGACTGGGAGCACAGTTTGCCTGCAGGAAGTTTGCTGGGGAGAGCTCGATGGACACAATACTTGTAGGAATGGACACAGGGAAAAGTTGGGCTGAGCACAGCCACAGCAAAGGTCTAGTTGATCCCATGGGAGAGCTCTGGAGCTGGATTGGCCCTACAGAATCGTTCAGAATTAGGGCATAGGGGCTGGGCTGCCTGGGAAATGCCAGACCTTGGGCATGGCCGCTCTCTTCAGCATAGTGCAATGGCAGGCACAGGTCTCAGTGGCTGATACTCTAACAGCTGGGAGAACGAGTACTTCAGTCTTGAAAGAGGTGGGTTTAGATGGTGTGCCACAGTATCTGCCATAATTAGTAACTGATTTTTTTAAATGTTTACAGAAATCTTTTCGGGGACTACCAAACATTTCAAGGTAAATTGATTAAAACTAGAGAATAAAACATGTGCATGATTTCTTTTAAATTTTGTGTGTGTTATTCAATATTGTACTTAAATCTCTTTTAGCAAATCATGTGATAAACTCTTTATTCCCATTTCTGTCAATTCATATCCCATTTTATTATAAAATATTTTAGTATTTTCTAATTCCTAAAAAATGATATACTAGCTACTGGTCTGTCTTTTAAAAGTGTCATGTGCATTCCTGAAAAACATATGAAATTTTTATCATGGTGACTACTACATTTAATGGAACTATTTCTAATTTTATACTTTATTTTTATTTAGTTATATCCAAAAGCTGAAACCTAGTGGTGAAAATGTACAGTAACACAATTGCCAAAGGAATTCTATGTACTTCTTAGCACTTCATCATACTCCCCAGAACTCTTAGTTCTGTATTAATTTAACTTTTTTCTTTTCTTTTTTTCCCCCCATGTGTCCAAGGCATGAACCAAGCATTGGGAAGCTGAGATATATAAGGGGTTGCTTTGCTTTGTTCCTAGCTGTTATGACATAGGAACCATCAATGTATTACTTTAATTTTGACCCACTTTTAGCTATTTCTCTTCTAAAATATAATTCATAATTTATTTTTTAGTGTTTTTAAATTATTTTTCTCAAAATGTAACGAATTTGTATTTGTTTGTTTGTTTTTGGGATGGAGTCTCACTCTGTTGCCTAGGCTGGAGTACAGTGGCGTGATCTCAGCTCACTGCAACCTCCACCTCTTGGGTTCAAGCAATTCTCCTCCTGAGTGGCTGGGATTATGGGTACCCACCACCACAACCAGCTAATTTTTGCATTTTTAGTAGAGATGGGGTTTTACCACGATGGCCAGGCTGGTCTTGAACTCCTGACCTCTGGTAATTCACCCACCTTGGCTTCATAAAGTGCTGGGATTACAAGTGTGAGCCACTGTGCCTGGCCAAAATGTAACTAATTTGAATTGAAAGGTAAAGTTGGACTTTATCTGAAAAAGTATAAGTCTAATTTGCCAATTGCTTTGAGAGTGAGGATTAACTTTTCCAATTATAGGCTGGCATTTTCTTGGGTAAACTAAATCTGAAACTTTAAACTATTGATGAAAATATATGTACAACACATTATAAAACAAAGCATCTTAGGGAAAAAAATCATAAAGAAATCATGCAGAAACCTTGTATTTTGGTTTGTCAAATGTATGATAAAATCACATTTTCCCCCGAATTTTCTGAGTGTATTAGTTTGAACAAAGTATATTTAAATTGAAGAGTAAAAAATCATTAATGGCTAATGGTAAATCTTTGTTGATGGTAAAACTTTGTTGAAACTCTCCAGAAATTGATAAAATTAATGGATCTGATGGGGTGACAAATCTTTATCAAGTCAGATGGTTTCTAATTTGTCATTTTCAGTTGTATTATATGAGGTCCTTAACTGATTTACTGGTTAAATAGATCATTAAAGATTATTGTAGCTGTGATGGAGTTCAAAGATTAACGTTGCCTTCCACCACCTCTGTGTTCCCTCTTCTCCTTCACTCAGCTTAATTTTCCTAACTAGCATTTGTCATCTGACTATATGCATTTATCTACTGCCTTTTCCCGGTAGAACATAAGCTCTGTGAGGACAGGAACTATTTTTTAATTGAGTAAGTTTTATTTATTCAACCTTTAGCATGTAGAATAATGTCTGGCACTTCTCAGGCCCTCAGTAAATTTTTGCTGAATGAAAAAACAAATGGAGAAATGAATGGATACAGAGCAAAGAAGTCATTGTTATTAAGGGGGGAGAATATTTGGAAATGTACTGATATTTTAATATAAATGATATCGAATGTGTAAAGCAACTTTGAAAGTGAAATTTAGTTTATTTTTCAGGAAGAGTCTGATATTGTTAGATGTTAAAAGAGAGCCTAGTCAGGATAAACGTTTGAGTATTGATTTACCACTATAAGCACATTCTAAATTTGGATTACCCTTGGTGAGAATGGGTTCTGTTCTTTGTCTCTTTGGTTCCCTTGTAAGCATTTTCAGTCTTAGCCGCACATGTATGCCAGTTAAAAAGCATGCATACTTTATGGGGCTGAGTCCAGTAAAAGCTTTTCAATCAACCCACATTCACAGTGGAAGATTACTTTCATTCTTGGAAAGGGTGACATATGCATGTGAAACACAGTATTCAGATGAAAGGGCTACTTTGGTATTATTTAACTCTGTATTGGCAAGACTCTAGCCAGTATCTAGTTTCTCTTTAGAGCTATTTTGCATTATATTACAGTACTCTTACTGTGCTGTGCCAAGGAAATTAAGATCAGCTGGAACACTCTGTAGGTCATTGGCTTGGAATCTCAGGGCACTGGGAACTTGATGTTTTGTTTTAATGACCTCATTTAGGCAAAACCTGCTTTTGTCCCAGAAGCATAAGGGGACCTTTACAAAACCATGCCTGCACCTTGGGAAAGATATGGGAGAGGTTCAGAGAAAAATGGCTAAACATTTAAAGGTATTGGGTCAACCTCCATGTATAGAGTACATAATAAATTAATTGACTCTTTAGTCAAGAAAGATAAAGAGGAGTCCTAATTAAAGTCTCTTCAACACAGACTTAGCCACCAACTTCCATTATATCTGAAACATACTTTTAAAGTTGAAGGATGTAATTTTAAGAAAAATGGAAAAAAGAAATGATTACAAGTCACATAGGGTTTATAGGTATTGTGTTGTGGCAAACAATTTCTAAAAGGGATTTTTAGGGGCAATCACTCTTGTGGAATGATGAATCTCCTCCGTATTTCGAATCTCCTCCGTATTTCTCAAAGTAGGAGTATATATGCATATGGGATGTGTGGGGATTGTGGGAGGGCCATATGGGAAGTTGCGTGATAAACAAGGAACACCTTTTTGGAACATTAATTTTAATTGAAAATATGGGAAAAAATTCTTATATTAAAATAAACATTCCTGAGTAGAATACATAATGTGCATGGATTTTTAAGAACAAATTATGTACCATAGATAGTCTTACCCTGAGATGGCAAAGACTGTGCAATTACTTTCTTCTGCATGTTGGGTATTTCTGGTGGAAACATTTGAGAAGTGCTAGTGTAATTTTCAGTTCTGTGAGAAGTGGCTCCTGGTAACTCTCATGAGGGTTGGTTATCTCTTTCTTCTCTAGCCACAGTTCTTTCTAGAGCTTCTCTGATTTTACTGGTTATCTGTATCACTACTATTAAAGATACTGGGTTTAAAACATTTGAACAGTTTTCCTACTCTACTTTTCTGCAGCTTAGCAGGAAATAGCTCTCAGCTAACGTCTCTGAAGACCACCTTATTCCCAAAGACCTACTTTTGAGTCTTTATGTTGATGTCTCAGCAGTTTTAGATATTTTGACTACGTTTTCTTTCTTGAAATATTTTCTTGACTTCTGACTCTTAAAGGTTCTGTTGTAGGATTTGAGTGTTGGTATTCCTTAGGGTTTTGTCCTAGAACTTCTTGTTTTCATCTGGTTTTCATTTTACTGCCAGGATGATCTCATCTACTTCCATGGCCTCAATTGCAGCGTGCATGTAAACCTAGGCTAGTATACTGGGCTGCCTGCTGGATATCTTCATTTGTACAGCCCATAGACCTCTCAGACTCAGCAGATAACAAAACAAATGAATACTCTTCCTCTTAAACTTGCTCCTTCTCCCATGTTTTCCTTCCCTGGAAATGGAATATACTCTATGTGTACTAGAAAATCAGATATCTTAGTTCATCTTTGGCTCCTCTTTATTTCTCTCTCCTCACCGAGTTAGGTAACAAATCCTTTTAAAAAACAACTCTTGGGTTTATCCACTTTTCATACATTCTCTGCTATTGCAACAGTTCAGGTCAAATCATCTCTTACATAATTACTTTGAGACTCTCCTCACTGATTCTCCATTTTTAGTAGTTTTCTATTCCTAGAGGTGTTGTATGCTTGCCTATTTTGATTAAGGAAGTAAAATTCATTAAACATTAAATTGGCTATTCCCAAATCTACAGTTTGCTGGCATTTACAATTTACTTGGCATTTACAATTTACTGACAAGTGCATCCACAGTGTGATACCACCGTCTCCTTTGCCTAGTTTCAAAACATTTTCATTGCCCCCAAAGAAAACTCTAAACTCATTAAATAGACATTACCTATTCTCTCCTCCCTCTTGGCTCCTCGCAGTCAGGAATCTGCATTCTGCTTTTATGGATTTACCTTTTCTGGATATTTCATAAAAAATGGAATTATACAGTATGTGGCCTTTTGTATCTGGTTTCTTTCACTCAGCCTGTTTTGGAAGTTCATCCATGCTGTTGTATACAGTAGTAGGATTCTTACCATGAAATAATTCCAAACACTTAGAGTACTAACATTATTTTTTGAAAGAAGAGATTGTTCATACATGATTGCTTTCTCTTTGTGTCTTTGTTCTCAATCCCATTTTGTTTCTCCTTTTTCCTGCTATGAGGGAACCACTGTTCTGAGGTTGGTGAGTATCACTTCTTCCCATGTTTTTATGCCTTTACAACATATAATACTCTAATATGTCCTAATGATTTACTTAAAAATATATTGTATGTGTATCTCTGCAACTTATCATTTGACATTTTGATTAATTCATATAAATAAATATAAATCACTTATTTTAATTTTATATCATTATATACATACACTGTAATTTCTTGTTTACCCATTGAAGAAAACTGATAACTTCTTAATTTCTGTCATCACAAACCACACTCTAATATACATTTCTGTGTCTGTGTGCAAAGGTTTCTCTACTGTATGTATCTAGAAGTAGAATTGCTTGGCTGTAGACATGTGCATGTTCAGTTTTACTAGGTATTGCCAAATTGCACTCCAAAGTGGTTGTGCCCACCAGCACTATATGCGTCTCCCTTTCTACACTTTCTCATCAACAGCTGGTATTTTCAGAATTTAAAGTTTTTGCCAATGTGGTGAGTGTAATGAAATTTAATTACTGTGTTCATTTGCATTACCTTGATTGTCGTAAGGTTGAGGATCTTTTAATTTGCTTCGGGTCATTCATATTTCTTCTTGGTGAATTACCTGTATTATTCTATTGCATCATTTGTGTTTTTAAAAAATACTTGTAAGAATTCTTTATGTGATATTGATAGCTATCTTTTTGCAATTGTAAACATTGCAATTATCTTCTCTCAGTAATTGTGACTTGCCTTAACTTTGTTTATAGTGTTTCTTATGATACAGAATATTTTTGTTTTAATTTAGTTAAATCTAGTTTGTACTTTGGTGTGTCTTATTTAAGAATTTTCCCCTCTCTGTCATGAATATTTTTTCATCTAGTTATTTTTATTATTTATTTATTTATTTTGTGAGGTGGTGTGTCACTCTGTTGCCCAGACTGGAGTACAGTGGCTCAATCTTGGCTCACTGCAACCTCTGCCTCCAGGTTCAAGCAATTCTCCTGTCTCAGCCTCCTGAGGAGCTGGGATTACAGGTGCCTGCCACCACACCTAGCTAATTTCTGTATTTTTAGCAGAGATGGGTTCACTATGTTGGCCAGGCTGGTCTTGAACTCCTGACCTCAGGTGATCTTACTGCCTTGGCCTCCCAAAGTGCTGAGATTACTGGTGTGAGCCACTGTACCCAGCCTCTTCTAGTCATTTTTATGTTTGACTTTTCATACTTGGATTTTTGACACAGCACCGTTTATTTTTTGTCATAGGAATTTATTTTCTTTAATGGACATCCACTTAGACTGGCACCATTTATTAAAGTGATCATGTCTTCTTTTTCCAAAGCTTTTTTAACATTTTTTGATCATGTATTATGTTCCCCTTTTCATAGGTAGAAGCAATAATGTTAAAGGGCTAATCAAATCATGTTACTCCTAAAACCATTCCATGGATCACCTCTCACTCTTCAAATACCAATTTTAACAGGACCCTTGAGGTACCACACAGCTGAACCACCCCTCTAATCATACCTCTAACCCTTTCCTCCATATACTCTGTGCTTTGACTATACTTAATTGCTTTTAGTTCTGTACAATGTCTTTCTTTTTCTTATCTGACCCAATGAGACTCTGGTCTTTACATAAGATAGATGTTCGATCTTCCTGCATATCTCTTTTCCTTAATCTTTAAGTAGCTAGCTTCAAATAACATATCTTTAAAGACTCAGCTGTAAGAGGCGTCTCTTCCTGTGCCAGGTATGTGTTAGGTGCCCTGCTTAGGGATAATCTACTAGGTCAATTACATTGCATTATCAGTGTTCCACAATCCAGGAATCCCTGGGGGCAACAGGAATGAGTCGGCCTGGATTCCGGATTCTAGTCTTGTTGCTGACACATACTAAGTCTTCTGTATATACTTGCTGAATGAACAGAAGTTTCAGATAACTCTGTCACCGAGAGTAGGATTTGTTTTTAAAATACTTGGTAGATGATCATCCATATAATCTCCTCTTGAGCATTTTCAATGATAATGAGCTCATTAGCTTATAATCAGTAAAATCCTCTTATAATGCTTTCTTATGAACTGCATGTAAACAAGTTTGTCTACAACTGTTAGGAAAAATAATTGCACTTTTTTTGCAGGATATTGCCTTCATCCCTATGTAAATCTCAATTTCGACCTATTATTCCAGCATGCCAAGGTATTATTGAATTTTATTAATTTCAATAATCATCACAACATTTCCTTATATGTTCATAAGTATAGATGATGTTGTTGTCTTCATTTAAGAGTAAAAAGAAAGATTATATTACTTGATTAAAATTATATAGATAGGAAGTGGCAGAGGCCACGTGCGAATTCTGACTGCCATATATTATGCTATGTGCAGATTCCTAATCATCTGACCTTCTTTCTTTCTTTCCTTCCTTTTCCTTCCTTTCCTCCTTCTTCCTTCCTTCCTCCTGCCTTCCTCCATCCCTTCCTCCCTGCCTCCCTCCTTTCTTCCTTCCTTCTTTTTTAATTTTAAAATATATTTTGAAGATACACAAAAAGTGGTTTGTTTTACAAACAGACCAGGCCTGCACTATGGATAATATTGCAGAGTAGAAGTCCAGAGCTGGGCGTTGCTGACATATTACTCTTACGTGGTGTCACCCGTGTGCCTGATGGAGCAGAACTGGTTTTAGATTTATATAACATTTCTTTTCACTCAACATTATCTTGGACTTGATTAGTTTATTTCTAGATATATATAAAATTATAGTAATTAAACAAAATTTAAATATAAAAATATTTTTGACTTCTTTTGGAAAAACAGTTCTTCAAAACTATTAAGTATGTATCGTGAACTGTGAAGGTCTGCAGTTGTAAAGCAACGTGATTTCTTTTCCCTTTCACTGGTTTATAAGGGTGCATATATTGTACCTTTATATTAGTGATAACACAGTTTCTAAGACAATTTCAAATGTGTTGTTATTTTATTCTTTCAACATCTGAATGTAATAAATAGAATCTTTAGTTTTATCCTAGTTTTGCAGATGAAAAAAATAGGGTCAAAGATCAAGGGTTAAATATACAGATTGTGCCTGAGAGAGCCAGGACGTGAACCAATATTTTCAGATTTCAATCCCAGCCCTGTATACCTAACACAAAATTCATAGATAGAATTCTATTTAGAAACTACATACAAAGTACCTTCTCTGTGCTTTCAATATTGTGGATGTTTATATAGTGAAATATGGGTTGTGACAATAATAAAGAGTTGTTCTTTAAATCACACATGAAACCAACCTTAATATATTCTGATCTCCCTCTACCTCCATAGTGTTTTTCTTATGATACTGGTATACTCCCTTTATGAAATACCAAAAATCCTTTTTATTATTGTTCCAGGAAATGTCAGAAATCATTGTTATTATTATTATTTTTAATTTGTAAGACTTTAAATGACTTTCAGAAACTGCTAGGTAAATTGGATCATTCTAAGATCAGGATATATTCATACTGAAAGAGCTTAGCTGTACTCTGGGGTGTTAAACTTAATTTTCATTGACAGATCATTGTCTTGGATTTAATTGAGATTTAAGTCAGTAAAAATCCTGCCCTGTGGCCTAGAGAACAATTGGACAAAGCAGATGAAGTGGAGAGGAAAGTATTTTCTCAATCATTTTTTTTCCGTTGGAAAGAACCCAGGTCACTTGCAGAGACGGTAGAGATTTGGCAATGGACCAGTCCTGCTGTTATGTGGTCACTATTAGCAAGTCAAATGCTCATCATTATAATAAATGTGGAGCTATAAATATCAGTGCAGAGAATACTGGCTTTAAAATCATGGAATCAAAAGTGATTTATGTATTTAGAGATTAAATTAAATTCCATTTAAAAAAGAAATTAATAATCTGTTATTTTACCTGTCGATGTAATTATCCTTCAATCTTAGAAAAGCTGTTTAGGAGGGCAATTCTCAAACCCCAGTGGGCATATCATATGCATAGAGTATTTGATATAAGTGCAGATCCCTGGGTCTCATCCCTGGAGAGTCTATTTCCATAGGCTGAGAAATTAGAACGTTTAACAAGCACCTGCCAGGAGATTCTTATAATTCAGGTGCAGCTTGACTCTATACTACTTTTGAAGAAACCCTGATATAATCTGATTGAATCAGGGTTTGAAATAATGACATTTCTCCTACAGAAGGATTGGTCAATTGGCCATCAATTCAAGAGGAGCTATTACTCATATAGCCACATGCTTGATATGTATGTTAGAGGTTCTATAATTTTTTAAAGATAACCCTTGTTTGCATCTGTTTGCTTCATCTGAAAGGTATTAGAATTTGCTTGAATTTTAAATTGCATTGGATTTAAAAATAAAGTGTGCTTATCGTTTAACAAAGAACCTCTATAGCTATGGGAATTGTCCTTTCTCCGACTGCTGAACTGCTTGCTGAAGTAGATCGATCACACAGGGGGGCGCTGTTGAAATACGTTTTGTGTGTGGTTAGTTCCAAATCTGTACAGCAGAGGGCGCATGCTTTGACTTATACAAGGAACCTGTGACCTGATTGTTTTAGCTTGACTTATTCTAGATTGCATTATTAATTTAATTTATTTAGGCTATTAAAGAAATACGACTCTCTGAAACTTATTTAAGTAAGGATCATGTGAAGTTTTAATAAGTTAATATTTTATACATGTATTCAAATCATTCTGATATCTTTGCGTTTTTGCGTTACATTACAAACAGTGCCTCTAGATACCATCTCTTCTAGGTTCGGTCTTTTCCTTTTTAGTTGTAAGAATTAAGATTCTGATTTGCAAAATGGATAGTTGGCTATAAATCTACAACCGACAGCTATCTTCTACAGATTATTTATTATATAATATTTTGTAGTGTTTTGCCTGAGAATTGAAGATATATATCATTCATATCATATTAGGCTGTTTTTCCTCTTTCCTTCCAGACTCAGTGCATATGCAAACACTTAGTTTATAACTTGTTCTTTTTATGTAGCATTTTCCCATATATGCTTCTGTCAATTAATACTCTATCAGTTATAGTAGAATAAATAAACTTGAGCTTGTTGAATCAGAAAAGGAATGTCTCCTTTGTCATTCTTTTTGTCAAACTGAAGTTTTCTGAAGGTAGAAACTGTTCCTTATTCTTTTTTCTCTCTTCAGTTTCTACTGTGAAACATTAGAGTAATGAGCATCACCGCTGGTGTCAATTCCTAGATAAGGGCTATGGTGGATTAAAGATGGTTGTAAATCCTTTACTACATCTCCCATTGAGAGAGGAAATTTATGTCCTATCCTCTTGGAGGTCTCTGATTATTTGACCTATATGATAGTTAGGCAGTAATAGTGTGACCATTTCCGGTCCAAGGCTTTGAGAGCCTGGCAGCTTCCATTTCCTGTTTCTTGGAATACTCTCTGTAGAAACCCTGAGCTACTTCATCTGAGCCCTCTCTGACTATATTGAGGCACCGTGCTGGGGAAGCCATGTGTAGAGTCTCTGATAGTCTCAGCTGCTCCCATCTTTTCAGCCATCCCTGCCAAGGTGTTAGACATGACAGTCAAGCAATGTTGGATGGTCTAGACTAGCTCATCCTCCAGCTGCGTGCCTTTTAGGGAAAGTGACCCTCACTGACACCGTGTTGAACAGAAGAATTGCCTAGATAAGCTCTCCTCTCCTATTCCACAGAATCATGAGATGTAACATAAGGGTTGTTGCTTTAAGACACTGTGTTTTGGAGCAGTTTGTTAGTGTGACAATAAGAGAGCCATAACACAGGCTAAGTTCTGGGGAGAAAAGTAGATGGTGTCAACTGGAAAGAAACTCGGAGAACATCTTATTTAACCACACCCATTTATAGGGAAAAACTGTTTTCCAGAGAGATGAAGTCGCATGTTCAGGGTCATCTGGATGGTTATGGTCACTATCAGGACTCTTGTCTGACTTTGTTGTCCCTGCCTTTAGCACATAAGATCATTTAACATTTTACTTTACAACTAATAAGTGAAGACCAATAGATAGAGCCTAGAGACACCTAAAGACCTACTAGTATGCCAGAAAGAACTTTGCAGTCTCAAAAAGGACCCCCAAAACAGGTTCCAGGAATACCCTGCCCAACCATTTTGTCCTAGGTAACCACAATTATAAAAAGTTACATTCCAGTATAATTGTACATTTCATTTAACATTCAAATATAGCAAAAGATACTAGAAAAATAATTGTGCACACAGATATATGCTATCATATGTAAGCAACCACAACATTTATGCAACTTGTATGCCAAATTTTCCTTGGTAAATTTGGGAGCTTGGAATGCATTTTCCCATAGAAACAATGATATTGAAAATTCAATTTAATGCCTAACATATCTAAAGTATAGTACTGGAAATGATCACCGTATTTATCAGATTTCTTTGAGGAAGTGCTTTCTGAATGCTTGCTTGGTATCTCTGGACCCATCATTCCAACCTTTCCCTTTATTTGGCTTTGACAGAGGCTCTTCCTGTTTGTTGAGCAATGGAGGAGAGCACTCTGTCTTGCTCTTAGCACCAACTTGCAGCAGATATCTTCTTAGGCTTCAGGATGCAGGGAGAGAAGGTTCCGTAGAGATCTTATCTCAATGCAATGGGAGAATGTCCTCGACCTGGTGAAGAAACAGCACGGTTCAGGACTTCTCGTTGGTTAAATTTCTTAGCTCAAGTCAGCTCCTGGTGCTTCCCATCCCCTCGCTATTCTAAGTATACTAGAGACTGGTTTACTTGCTTTCCTTTCTCTCCTCCTCAATAGCTTCCTCTTTCCAAGGTATCAATTTTAAAACTCATTAGAGAACAGGATGAAGTATTTTTATTTTTCCCTATGCATCTATAGCTAAAACATTTTTTCGCTTCTCTTCCCTTGTCTCCTCCCTCTTCTCCTTCTCCTTTTTCCTCTCTCTCTCTCTTTCTTCCTTCCTCCTGTCCTTGCCTCCTTCCCTCCATTCTTTTTCTCCCTGCCTCTCTTTCTTCCTCTCTACCCATTGTCTTATTTCTCTTAAAATCAACCCAATTTCTTTAATGACTGGAGAATTGTTAGCTAGTATAGTTAATTAAATTCCTCAGTTTATTTTTAGATCTGGGGAAAGTGAGTGGCATTGCTCCATATCTTTGCTGCTTATATAAGTAAGACCAACTCTGTGTTCCTACGAGATTATAAGCATTTGAAAGGAGGGGCTGCACCTGATTTTTCTTTATAATCCCTATCACATAATTTTGAAATGGTTAGCAGTATTTGTTGTGTAAATGAATCAAAATCAAATATTATAGCTACAGCTTCTCTTTATTAATGTATATCTGCACTATGAAAGAAGGTGAAATGCACTGAAGATTATTTTGACATCTTGTAAATCCTTGCACATTGCCTTTTTTTAGCCTGTATATTGTATATAGCAAATGTATGTAAGGTTATAAAGTCTAATATTGCAGTTGAATTTTCTCTTTTACCTTTATTTTTTGCTTTCACTTATATTCTTTAACTGAATTCACTTTCACTGATATTCACGATACTAAGGGAGTTTCTTCTTGGGATACAACCACACAGTGAAGTGTAATGTTATGCATTGATGTGGTCAATTAACTAGTCATAGGAAGAGTATCTGACATTTAATCCTTCCATTCCCGAGGGTCAGATTAAATAAATGAAGGTTTTGTAGGTTATTTCAAGGATTAAAGAATAGATCTAGGAATCATTTTTTAAAGCTTTTTTTTTTTTATGACAAATGAACTGTAATACTTTACTCAAATAGAATCATTTGTTCTGTGAGTGACAGTTCCAGCTTTTCCCAAGGACAAGACAAAAAATGTACTTAAAAAGTTCAAGGTAGTGTTTGGGTTTTATGTTTGCTTGAGCCTGATTTGAAGCGTAAAAATAAGATGCCAACAAGTCTCAAGTTGAAGAACATATTATTCCACAAAAATGTTATCTTTGTGTATTTATCAGTATTTTACTGTAGCCATTCTAAACTATCTGCTATTTTTATCTTTTTAGGCCAAATGTACTTTAAATAATTCATCAAGCCATCAAGAAAGAAAACCCAGCTATGAAAGAATCCTAGATAGTTATTTTAAAATAAGATTAGAATAGTATGTAAGGAAACTTTTCTAAGGGATTTGGGTGTTTAGTCCTTTCTCTCTCTGTCTTTTATTTTTGAGAAAGCTGGCATCTTAACGACTTAATTTCCTTCTTATATTAGGGTTCAGGATTGCTCTGATTTTCTTTGATGCAGAAATATTTTAGGAACAATATTTTAAAAGACAAAACAACTCTTATCGCTTTATTGATGCTTGACTCATTTCTGTTATGCATTTAAAAAGTAGCTTGTTATGTTCCTTCTATTACTATTTGGTCACTTGTGTTTGGGAAAAACTAATTTGTGATCGTGCATAAAGTAGAATGCTTACAGTATATTCTAAGTTGGGGGTTCACAATTAAGTACAAATATAGAATTCAGTCTTTGTTTCTATTTTCCATTGAGCATATTCTTTTTTTTTTTTTTTTTTTTTGAGATGGAGTCTCGCTCTGTTGCCAGGCTGGAGTGCAGTGGCCCAATCTCGGCTCACTGCAACCTCTGCCTCCTGGGTTGAAGTGATTCTCCTGCCTCAGCCTCCCGAGTAGCTGGGACTATAGGTATGTGCCACCATGCCTGGCTAATTGTTGTATATTTAGTAGAGATGGGGTTTCACCATGTTGGCCAGGATGGTCTTGATCTCCTGACCTCATCATCCGCCTGCCTCAGCTTCCCAAAGTGCTGGGATTACAGGTGTAAGCCACTGCGCGCAAGGCCCCATTGAGCATATTTTAGATGCATGATCTTGTTTCTGCACTATTGCAGTAGTCTCTAAGTGCCATCAACTGTTCTGCCACATCATACCCATCTCTTCTTTTTCTGTTATTGCTAGAGTACTGATATCTTAATGACATTAACTCTTGAATGGCTCCCCACTACCTATAGAATGGAACCTAAGCTCTTTACTGTTTCTTACAAAACCCTGACTCCTGACAGCCTCCCCCGGCCTCTGTTTCATCTTACTCTACATCTTACTTCCCTTTCAGGTTTAGTTTGCTGTCCCAGAATGAATTATCCCTTTTCCTAAACAGCATTTCCTAATATCCTCAAGAAAAACAAATCATATACTCCTTAGCCATCATTGTATCCATTGTGTTTGTTTTCAGAGCATCTATAACATCTGTGCCCAAATATTCTTTTTGTATCTGCTTTTGTCTGCCACTAGACACTCATATTATTGAGAATAGGGGTTGTGTCTTACCCATCATTAGCACTGAGCCCTTGGCACAGTAAAACTTTAAAAAGTAGTTGAAAGAATGAGTAAGCTTACCAAACTGAAAATTCTTAACGTCCATTTGACTACATAAACATTGATTTATTGCAAAATCCTTAGCATGCTCTCAAGTACTTAATCATCTGGATTATTTTATTCTTTCACTGATTTATCTAATAAACATGTTTTCTCCCTTTAATACAGATACTGAGCTGGGCACTGGTGAATGAAACAGACATGGATCTATTAATGGCTCTAATATTGTCTGATTTAAAGGATAAAACCATTTTCATGAAGAACCTTTGCTCAGTTATGGCAGAAACAGACTTTGATGTTTACTGTAAAGTCTGACTTTGAAGAACTATATGGATACACTTTTCTTTGCCTCTTCTCTAAACCCTGTTTTTATTTTTGTCCATTTCCTTTGGTATAAAAATTTAAAGAAAAATATTTAGTGGGTAAGTTTAAAATGTGTACGAGAGGCTGGGTGTGTTGGCTCATGCCTGTAATCCCAGCACTTTAGGAGGCTGGGACAGGGGGTCCCCTGAGGTCAGGAGTTTGAGACCAGCCTAACCAACATGGTGAAACTCCATCTCTACTAAAAATGCAAAAATTAGCTGCGTGTAGTGGCATATGTCTGTAGTCCCAGCTACTCAGAAGGCTGAGTCAGGAAGATCACCTGAATTTGGGAGGTGGATGTTGCAATGAGCCGAGATCATGCCATTGTACTCTAGTCTGGGCAACAGGAGTGAAACTCTGTCTTGGAAAAAAAAATGTGTACAAGATACTTACAGTAAAAAAAGTATAGCCATAGAATCACTTATGAAAAGGTTTAAGAAGAAATAGATTGTGTCTTTCTGCTCTTAAATGTGGCTACTTAAATTAACACCCCGGAGCTTGTGAAATTATGGGTGAGTCCCAAGTTCTCTGTGTACTTTGGTAGATATGAACAGTATTTTAAAATCCCTGAGTAGAGAGAGAGATCCAAGATGATCGATCACTAGCAGCTCAGGATTGCAGCTCCCAGTAAAAGCGCAGAGAGCCAGTGGACACCACACTTACCGATAAATTTTTGCTGCCCACGGACCAGGGTATTCCCAGCGGAGGAGCCCCACGGGTCGCCAGCGTGACCCTTTCGGCTGGCGTGGCTTTTTGCCGGCGCCTTGGCCCGGCGGCTCTTGGTGCGGAGTAAACGGGACTGAGTCTCCTTTTGGATGATGTTTGGAGCTCTGAGAAGGCAGAGCAGTCCATCCAGCTGATTGAAAAAGGGACTGAAGAGGGAAGCCAGACCGGAGACTCCTGGGCAGAAAAGCACCACAAATTTCAATGCTGCTGTTTTAGCAAGTGTTGCAGGTCACCACAGTGAAAATTACATAGATTCCGTAGCTGGGAATTAACAAGCTGGACGTCCACTCAGAGACCTAATTTGAAAGTTGGTAATTACAAAAACGACAGATGGATAAAACCATAAAGATGCCAAGAAGCCACCATAAAAAAACTGAGAACACTCAAAATCAGAAAGTCTCTCCTTCTACAGAGGATGCTAGTTCCTCATCAGTAACGGAACAAGGCTTTATGGAAAACGAGTGTGAAGAATCATCAGAATTAGGCTTCAGAAGGTGGATAATAAGAAACTTCTGTGAGCTAAAAGAATATGTTCTAACCCAATGCAAAGAAACTAATAACT
>CAUYQU010102849.1:0-23314 GCA_963574635.1 Cheracebus regulus | reverse complement strand
GCTTGTTTGTTATTTTCATCTCTTATTCCTTCCTGTCTCCATTGTTAAGCACAATTATTGGCATAAAAGAGGTTTTTAATACCCATTTTTAGACTGCATTCTAGCCTGGGCAATAGAACAAGAATCCTGTTCTCTCTCCCTTGCTCTCTTCCTCTTTCTCTCTCTCTCTCATTCTTTTTTTTCCTTTCTTTTGCTCTCTTTCTAAAAAAAAAAAAAAAAAAGCAAAAGAAAGAAAAGAAAAAGTTCCTTCTGATCACAAAACAACAACAAAAAACTCAGTGTAAAAAAAAAAAGGTACACATTACAGAAATAACATACAAATTAAAGGGCACAATCCATCTACCTAGAGATGGTTAACACTTCAATACATATTCATTTCCTAGCCATGCATTATCTATCAACAAAAAAGGGGGCCAGTATACTAGTTTGCCACTTACTTTTTCTCCTTCATAATGTATGTTGCACATCTATCCATGCCTAGCTGTATGGTATTCCACTGCACAGATGGCCATCATATTCAATGAAGTCCTTGTTGATAGTTATGTGGATTACTTCCAATGTTTTGCTATACAAAGAATGTGACACTGAAAAACATTATACTTTGTGCACTTGGGAAGACCTTTTTTTTTTTTTTGAAATGGAGTCTTGCTCTTGTCACCCAGGCTGTAGTGCAATGGCACAATCTTGGCTCACCACAACCTCTGCCTCCTGGGTTCAAGCAATTCTCCTGCCTCAGCCTCCCAAGTTGCTGAGATTACAGGCACCCACCACCACGCCTGGCTAATTTTCGTATTTTTTAGTAGAGATGGGGTTTCACCATGTTGGCCAGGCTGGCCTTGAACTCCTGACCTCGTGATCTGCCCACCTCAGCCTCTCAAAGCACCGGGATTACAGGTGTGAGCCACTGTGCCCAGCTGATCTTTTGTTTTTGAGACAGGGTCTCAGTATGTTACCCAGGCTGGAGTGCAGTGGCACCACCAAGGCTCACTGCAGCCTTGAACTCCTAGGCTCAAGAGATCTTCCCACCTAAGCCTCCCAAGCAGCTGGGACTATAAGGCATGTGTCACCACACCTGGCTACTTAAAAAAAATTTTTTTAGAGTTCCCAGCAATGTTGCTTAGGCTGAAGGCTTCTGAGAAGTGTAAATGCTAAGTTCAAAGGGCATGTATATCATTAAAACATATCTGTATTATAAATAAAAGGGGGGGGGTCTTTATTATTTGCATATTCACTAACCAAGTCCTTGCAGCTACCAAATTGTAGCTGCAAGGAAGCTACAAAAGAGAAGTGAAAGTCATCCCAATGTGAAAACATTCACTAGTGACACTCTATAAAAAATTAGTCCCTCTTTGCTTCCTAAGTACCTGAACCCAGAGTATTTATCCTGCCCACTGTATTCTGATCTTCTGTTAGTTTCTACGGTTATATTGTAAGCATATGACAAATGACACAAATAGAATGCAACTTAATTGCAATAATCACAAATCTTGCAAATGGTGGTGGATTTGATGAAGTTGATAAATAATGCTAGAAAACTACTCAAACCTCTAGCAAAAGCCCTGAAGAGTGTGAGTGACAGACTCAGACCAGTTAACAATAAAAGGCAAGGTGAGGAGGTAATCACCGATAGATACTTATAAAAAAGAATGATATGAGTATCCAAATATCAAGAGGCCCTCTGAAAACTGATGAAGCCCTCAAATGTTTTTGCAAAACTTCCTATTATGTTGCAAAAATCAAATGAGATTATTTTAAGATACAAAATCAGTTTCACTTAAAAAACAATTTGATCATTATCAGAATACATCTTAAAAATTATGAACATGCTTTTATTTTTGTCCATTTTCATGATTAAAGTTCCACTCAGACTTCCCCTGTTCCCCAATGTCCACCACATACTATGAAATTTTGGTCCCCGTTTTAAGTGGATTCACTTCAGAGGAGCTTTTTCTGGTGTCAACTCTCCTTGAGCTGAGCAGCTGTCTTCTCAGAAGCCTAGGAGGAAGGCTGCTCTCACGTCTGGTGTATGAAGGCAAAATACTCCCTACAACTGTCTGATTCTTACAAGAGTTAAAGGACCCCATGTAACAACCAGGGCCCTTTTCTCTCACCTCCTTAGGCAGTCACTGGGATTGGAAAGGAGTCTATGATTGGTCTGCCTTCTATCACTGCCTTCATTCCCAGCTGCCCACCAGGGCCCGGGCAAAAACCCAGCTGCATGCTCTCAATATCCTCACAGGCTGAGCCCCACAATCCACCATGGGACACCTACTGGGTGTCATTCCAAGGACACCAAGAAAGGAAGCACATCAGCAGAGTGCCTGAGAACTCAGCTGTGAGACCCCATGGCTTTTTCATCCTATGATGTAACTCAGCCGTTCTGAAGAGTATTTTCAAGGACCAGCTATTTTCAATAGCCAGCTAAGACAAAACAGAGTCATAAAATACATCCACTTAAAAGCTTACAATGTACACACATATATATACACAAACCCAACCTTCTCTCTGGCAGCTTTGTAATAAAAATATACGGCTTATAGATAGCCTCAAATGTCAAAGATGGAAGAAACTTGAACTTCACTTTATAGATGAGAAAACTGTAGCCCTGGGCCAAGGGTCAGCAGATTTCTATAAAGAGCCAGATGGTAATTGGTTGACATTTTGGAAAGCGTCTGGTCTCTGCTGCAACTCTTCACCTCTGTTACTGTAGCATAAAAGCAGCCACAGACAATACATAAACAAATGAATATGGTTCTGTTCTCATAAAACTTTATTTATAGACACTGGAATTTAAGTTTTACATTACTTTTCACATGCTACAGAAACTACTTCTTTTTTCCCCCCAATCATTATAAAATGTAAAAGCCATTGTTAGCAGGCTATGCCAAACAGGTGCTGGGCCAGATTTGGCCCTGAGGCCACAGTCTGCTGAGCCCTGTCTTCTCGGCCACTCTTACACTCGAGCGTAGATAAGACAGGCCCCGGCGCTTAATATCTCATTCATTTGCTCTTGGCTTTACCTGTCCACAGCAAAGACCTAGATACTCTTCACCAAAAAATGTACAACTAAGGAGCTTTTGATAAAGCTTCTGATAAATGTTGGGAGTAATATTAAGATCTGTCAGAAAAGTATGCCAGGTCACAGTTTAAAGGATAGTGATATAATGCCATACTGTGCATTAAATAAAAACAAGAGAAAAATAGAATGAACTTGAGAAACTCACTGAATTTGAAAAATAGGCTTTATTTTAACCAGTGGTATTGTCTGACATCTTATATGGCATAACTGATTACAGCCAAGTTCATGACTACAAATAAAATAGCAATTTCCCTCATTCTCTCTTTTGTTTTCTGTTCAGAGAAGTCAGGAGATGGGAGCATTATGCTCAGAAACCGAAGAGCTCTTCTGAGATCTCCGGCGTAGAGTCCAGGCTTCCAGAGCATGCAGCCTCCTAACACGTATGTGGTCACATGTGCAAAGACCTTTATTAAAAAATATTCAGAGCAGTATTTCTGTAGGAAATCACACTAGCATTTACAACCAAACATGGCTGATAAAATTGATCTTGCTGTGGATGGTGAGGATTTGAACTGCAGTAAAGGAGATGAGGCCTTTATGTTCGCTTTCCTTGAAAGGGGGAGAGTCCCAGTTGAGAGGGAATCACCATCAGTCTGCCTTCTTCCTTCTTGCTCCAGTTGACTCAGGGGGTCCACCCTGTCCCTCTGGAGTACATGTATCACTGCACTGGTTGAGAAATGGGAACACCTTGGCCCAAATACAAGATTCTGTCACACAGCCAACACTGGAAGTGACTTTATACTTTCTTATTACACAAAAGGCTTAAGTATATGAGCCCTCATGTAGAACAAAATGCCTGAAATTCAGAAAGTTATGAAAACAACTCTTCTCCACCCCTGAGGATATGTCATCTTTATAAAGTTGCAAATACAAAATATTAAAATAATTTGCCCTTTCTCCCCATCAAAAGGAATCACATTCTCAAAGGATTCCTGCAATATACAAAATTCTGAAACAAAATTTATTTTTCCCCATACCAAGAAGTCAATGTTAAGCTGCCAAGAAGACCCTTTTCCATAGAAGAGTGGAAAAGACACCTTGTTACTTTTTTTTTTCTTTTTAAAGTAACCATATTTAGAGAAAGATAGCAAAAGGAGTTTCTGGCCTCATGAGCTTTAATCTTTTACTTTGATTTTTCAGCATTTCTTAGCATTAGTTATTGGGAGTGAAGAGAATAACCTGTTTCCAAAGTTTGGGATATTCCAGGGAAAAGCCCTGATCTTTCCATGATAGCTCCCCAAAAATAGTTTGTTGAAAACAGATGGCATGAGTGAAAATGCTATACATCCATCTGTTCCTCTTTTCATGGTTTTCACATCAAAAGCACCTGAAGTATCAATTGTGTTCAACACAGAACAGCACTAGGGGCTCAAGAGAGGATGATGTCACTTGCCATAACATCAGCTGAGGTGACATGGGATCTAAACTACCCGAGAAGTCTTCACTGGCAAACCTGCCTGACATCAGGACCTCCTGAAGAGAGCAGGACAAGCAGCTGTGCATGCTCAAATAGCAAGACGTGCAAAACACATCCTCACTCTGCTAGAAATAAAGAGTACACAGGAAGTACATGACAACAAGAACCTGCTTCTGACTACTGGGGCAGATATTCAAGAAACCTCTGCACCGAAAGTGAAGGGTAAGCAGAGAAATGGCAACACCTGGGGGTGAGGGAGAAAGAGAGACGAACATATACGCATGCGCTCACATGCACATATGGCCGCCTCTGAAGGCTGCCTGCTTACTCCAGGGGGCCCACAAGCAGCCATCCAATAGCCCTCTCGACTTGCCAGGCTCAGAACTTCAGCAGCTGCAGTCTTTTAACTATCTACACTTTCTTCTCTCCTCTTAAGGCACAAACATATTTACAGTTTCAAATACACCTGTCAAGTTCTGAGAACCATACTAAGCAAGTTAATCACAGGCTAGTGCACAGAAGCCGGTTGGTCCTTTTTGGCTGTACGCATCACTGAGGGATGGCGCCAGGTCTGAAGCAGCCAGAAGATGTGGGCCTTCTCTCCGTGCCACTGTGGGATGTTGTCAAAGTCTACCCCCCACCATCAAGGTAGGGTTCCAAGAGAAGTCAAAGTGGCAAACGCAGGATGGGGATTGGGGACGTTTCATATATTTTTTTACTTTGCATTGAACATATCCCTACAAAGACAGCAGCTCTTGTCTGCCTGAGCCGACTCTCAGAAAGAAGAGCAAGGTGGAGGCTGCGCTGGAGCACCCACAACCTCATGTAAAGTCACTGTGATCATAGTTTGCTCATATTCTCTTACCCTCCCACAAAGACAGACACACACATGCACACACACTAACGCACACACACACACCCCCTTCCACCATGGAGGAAATCTCTGCAACAAGAGGCACTTGAATGATATTTGGAGAGTTCCCGTGAAAAGGCCTTCCCCTCACAGTGAAGTGGGATCAACGGAACAGAAACCAGGTGCTCAGGACTCCATCTCTTCTTGGTCAAGGGGTGGTGGCACAAAGCTGATGACTTCGTCATAGGTCAGACCTAGAAATTGGGAAGGAAAAGTAAGATGTGAGAGTTTAGGCTATTCTCTTTGCTGGCAAGCACTCTGACTTGAGCTCTAAGCTCAAGATCTTTCGTCCCTGTCTAGGTAGTGGTATGATGGGCTACCTCACTGCTTGTATGTAATATCCTAATGGAACATGTGGTCACACAGAAGTTCAAGGAGACATAGAAAAGAACCTTTTTTTTTTTTCTCATGTTTTTCATTGCTGAGTGCCTCTTTAAAGCTCTCTACGGAGGTGCTCAAGAATAAAAGAGCACTCTCACAAGCTATAGCAACAGATAGTCTTGACTCTTGGGATGTAACTGTTCTGAACTTATGTTTTATGGAAAGAATATGGGACTGGACACAGGATACATGGGTTTCATTCCTGGCTACGTCTCTAACTAGTTCTAAGTTAACTGATAAGACATAAATTCTCTTTGCCACAGTTCTACTAATTGTAAAACTGTAAAAAAAAAATCCTATTCTTTATTTAGCTCAGAGAAATGTAGCAAATGCAGACTCTGAAAACCTCAAATCCCCATGCAAGCTCCTATGTGAGGGGCTGTGCATAAAATCGAACCAGACATAAGTATCTCAAAGGTCCAGAGAGTATCATTGTCTTTGACAGTTTCCACCAGAGAACATATTCATTCTGCTTTAGAGACCTTAACTACAAGTGTTAGCAAGTTGGTTATGACCATTCAGGGTTTTCTTCCCATTGCTTTTGGTTAGTGATTCAAGATGTTAATCCTCCCCTTAGGACTTACTTTTCCACTCATCTATAAGGAGGTCCCTGCTTTCAAAGGACTGATCGTAAGGATCGGCCACTGGTTCATCATCAGGATCATGGTACTGAGCAAAGTAGGCATGTGCAAGGGCTTGGGCTGCTGTAATTCTCTTATCTGAGTCCAATACAAGCATCTTCTCCAGCAGGTCGACAGCTATCAGTGCCATAGATGGGAAGAAAAATAGAGTTTTTAACATGCTACAAAAAATGATGCCTCATTAAGCAAACATAGTTTTGACCCTTCATATCCAAACAAAGAATTCTCCTCCAAAATGCCTTCTCTAGGATATATTAGCCCTTTTCTCATGTGTGTGTATCTGTATTTTCTATGTTTTCAAAATTTTTATTTTTTGATTCTGGGGTACATGCGCATGTTTGTTACATGGGTCTTATCACAGACTGATGGGGACTGGGCTTCTAGGGACCTGATAGGTTATTTTTCTACCTTGCCCTCCTCCTGTATTTTTGTATTTTTAAAGAACATGTTACTGAAGAATAATTTTTTTTAAATGACTGGGATTCTGCCTGAACAGGCTTTTGTGGAATGTCAATGTCAAACTGCTACCAGTGTAGTCAAGCTGTATTAAAACAAAAGCTTACAGCTAAAGTAATCCAGAATAGGTAAGCAGGGCTGTTTTTTTGTTTTATTTTATTTTTTGTCCTCCTTCACTGTTTATTTACTAACATAAGGCAAATAAATGTTCATCAAACAGATCTTCAAACAGTGAACAAATTGGGGGCTTTACATGGTAATGAGGGTGAGACATGGTATTTAAATCAAAGGGAATTTTATTTTTAAAAATTTCACTGTGAAAAATTTCAAATATACAGAAACAGAAAAGTAAATACAATGGTAAAGTGAATACTCATATGCCCAGCATACAGATTCAACAATTAACATTTTTATATTTCTTTATTTATATGTATTTTTTCTGACATGACACTTTACCCTCCCCAAATATTTCAACACAAAGACATCTTCCTATATAATCATAATACAGTTATCATCTGACAAGTAATTTCTAAATATCATCTAAAATCCAATTCAGTTAAAATTTCTGCAATGTTGTCTTTTAGAACTAGTTTGTTCAAACCAGGATTTAATTAGGAGCCATGTACTACAACTAACTGGATTTCTTTAGTCTCTCGTAGTCTACAGAATAATCTCCCTACTTCTAAGCCCTGTTCTTTCCTGATTTTGATGTAAAGAGACCCTCTGGTTGTCCTGAGAATGAGCGTTTATAGGGATGTGTCCAATTTTGCTGCAGTTTTGCTGCTTCTGCTGTCATGTGTCTATACCCTGCTTTCTGTTATCCCCTGTACTTCCCCAAAACCAGAAGTTAGGTCAAAAATTTTGTTAAGAATCAGGTTAAACATTTTCAGCAAAAATACAGATGATGCTGTGTATGTGATAGTACATTAAGGCCATCTGTCCCACTACTAATGAGCTAAAATTAATCACTGGGTTAAGATGTTTCCTCTTTGACCAAAGCAAGTAACCGGTGGGATATTTTGGTATCAGGTAAATATCTGTCCCTTTCACTTATGGTTTTTTGCATTCAATGGGTTTCCATCCCAAAAGCAATGATTTCATAAGGGGTTACAAAATGGTGATTTTTCTAACTCTATCTTTCAAATGAATATGTTTTGTGTGTCAGCATGGCAACACTTGGGAGGATAAATACTGCCATATAACCAGTTATCACTATGATGAAACAGGCTTTTGAGACTTTGCAAATTATAAATGTGGAGGGGGTGGAGGTAAGTAGTGAAAAAGACAGCTTCCTAAAGAGGTCTACTGCTGTGTACACTGGAGGCTATAAAACACCTCTGTTCTGCAGCTTGAATTCCAGAGTAATCCATTGGAGAAATATGGGCTTCAGGAGGATACAGAAACAAAGTGAATATTCATGTGTCAATTCAAGTTCATAAGTTTACACTTTAGAGTACTAGGTGAATGCTTGGAGACGTGTGTATGTGTGTGTGTGTGTGTGTGTGTGTGTGTGTGTGTATACATACACGAATATATATTCTTCTGATGGTCTTCTCTTCTTAGAAAAAAGAAACCTTATCAGCTGTTGACTTTATAATTAAACATAGATAATATGACAAGTCTCTGCCACCCCTAGGGAAAAAAGTACCATATTCTTTTTTTTTTTTTTTTTTTTTAAAGATGGGGTTTTACCATGATGGCCAGGCTGGTCTTGAACTCCTGACCTCAGGTGATCCACCCACCTCAGCCTCCCAAAGTGCTAGGATTGTAGGCATGAGCCACTGTGCCCGGCCAAAAGTACCATATTCTTATAACCAATAAGGTCAGCGGTAAGAAAAAGATTCCTCAAAGATCTTATTAGATGGGCATGGTGGTTTGTGCCTGTAGTCTCAGCTACTTGGGATAGGGAAGAGGAAGGATCACTTAAATGCAAGAGGTTGAGGTTATAGTGAACTATAACTGTGCCACTGTACTCCAACCTAGGTGACAGAGTAAGACGCCATTTCTTAAAAAAAAAAAAAAAAAACCTTGACAGATAAATATATACACTAACATCAAGGGGTAATTTAAGTTTTAATTCATGTTTTGGGAATAGCAGTGAAAAAAAGTCAGTGGCTGACAAAATAGAGCTGTTAATATTTATATTGCTGGCATGCTCCTGCTCAGTTAATATGCTGGGCACGAGCTTGTGATAGTAGCACTGTGCTCCATCTGCCCAGCAAGAGGAGTCTCACTATATGACATCACTGTTTGGCAATGGGCTGTAAGGCACGTTTAAATGCTGAGAAGTCCAGTGCTGAGCACCAGATGGACCAAAGCCTCCATTCAACTCATTAGCAAAGTGGTATCCAGTTCTTTTGGAAGTTTAAACGTCATGATTTCAAAGAATGGGAAGACCTATCAGGAGGTATGTGACCTAAATAAGCTGCTGGAACACAAATATCTCTCCTCTTCCCCCAAAAAATGAATTAACAAATCTTTCTGAGTCTGTTAACAGGGTATCAGTGAGTACTGCCATGTTTAAAACTTAGGGGTTATAAAATGAAACAAATTCAGAACAGAATGACAGACAAGAGCTAACAAAATATCTTTTCCCAAAATCCTGTAGTAATTATGGCTCAAAGAGAGCTTCTCACAGATCCCTGAATTAGATAATAGAGCTCAAATAAATCACGCAAAGCCAAGGAGAGCATGCCAAGGCAGATGCAAACCTAAACCAATCTCAGCAGAATCCTACCTACCCCTGATGAGACTGTGGATTCATCCTTGGGCAGGAGAGTGACCCCGCTGAGATATGACATACTCTCCGTCTCCAAGGCTGACATGAACTCATCCACAACTGCCCAATATTTCAAAGATCATGAGCATCTCTGGTATTATAAGAATTATCACAGTGACACTAAAGTTCCTCTCCATAATCACTATGGATGAAGTACTTAAAAACGTAAAATCACCTAGCCTTCACCCCAACTTCTAAAGAGGTTAGTATGGCTGTCAGCCCTCAAAAAGATAAAACTAAACCTGAAGCATAGCTGCCAAGACCCTTAAGCAGACAGATGATCCACAGAGATGTAAAGAAATGCAGTGAGATTTTAAAACATGCCACACAATACAGTCTTCAGAAAAGTGAGAAGGTGGATTATACCATTATCATAGCATAGCTCCCTTCCCTATTGTAGGGAGGTCCTGGTCTGATCTTTCTGTGTCTGCCATTAAACAGCACTGTCCACTGTACTCTAGAGTCAGGGAATGAAAACCTCAGGCAAAGCAGCTTTCAGGGGCCATCTGAAGCACACATCAGTCCTCCCCTTCAAAGAATATAGTCAGCCATGCACAGTGGCTCATGTCTAAATCCCAGCGCTTTTGGAAGTTGAGGTGGGAAGACTGCATCAGCCCAGGAGTCTGAGATTAGCTTGGGTAAGATGGTGAGACCCTGTCTCTATAGAGAACTCTTTAAAAAATTAGCCAGGAATGGGGATGCATGCCTGTAGTCCTAGCTACTTGGGAGGCTGAGGCAGGAGGATCACTGGAGCCCAGGAGGTCAAGCTTGAGCTATGATTGTGCCACTGCACTCCAGCCTAGGTGACAGAGCGAGACCCTGACACTACCCAAAAAAAAAAAAAAAAAGAATAAAACAATTCATTTTTTTAGCCAAGGCAATACATATCTTCAGCTGCTACCATCACTTCCCTCTGCCAAGGATCTTGAAGGCAATAGGAAGCCACTCTAAGTTTAGGTAGCAAATAAGCTCCACAAAGAGGAGAGGATGGTTAGGCCTCTGAGAGGCAGAGAAAGAAGAGGGGAGAGGAAATGTACATGAGTGTGGAAGATGACAAGATCTGCAGCAACGTCAGCTACCGGTAGAGCAGAGCACCCTGCAGGGAGCTCCTGGGTGGCTCCTCTAAACACCCACTTGTGCTTCAGTGGTTTCTGTCTTCCACTCGGGGACACCATAAATCCATAGCAGTTGTGAACAAGTTTTAGGCTTTCTTCTGTACCTGCTTCTTCTTGCCTCTCCAATCTTTCTCTCAACATTCCCATTACTTTCTCTCCTTTCTCCACCATACCCGTCCATTCCCCCAACCCCAAGTTCTGTGATCATATAACCATATAAGCATCTCATGTGATTAAAAAAAAACTGACAACACAAACAGATAATAAAAGCCACATTTATCACCTTCCAAGATTCAACTAATGATATTTTATTTGGTCAAAAGGAGAAACTCTTCTTCAAATCCCTAATTTATATCATAACCAATTCAATATCCATGAGGTGAGGCTATGGTCAACTTACCCAGGGGATTGGCACCAATAAATACATTTGCAAAGTTCATCTTCGGCATCTGAGTCAAAGACTGAATATAGTTTCTTGCCTGTAAAAACAAGGGTTTTCAGAATGACTTTGTTCAATGTTACTACCTCAAAGAAAGAATCTTGGTCCTGCTAAGGAAGAAGTGTTAACTGACAAAGTCCACTAACTCCAATGTTTATAACTGTCTTTGATAAAACTTATCCCTTGCTGCCATCCTATCTTCCCTAGTTATGATCATCACCTTCTTTATTATTGCTATCTCTCACAGTTGCATTTCAAGTGAATGAGAATACTAATCAATCAAATTCTCTTTCATTAGCATTCTGATCACAGGATGAGTTTAAAAACTGAAGCCAAGATATGTAAGAAGTGGCCCTTTCTGAGACAGCCTTCTCAAACAGCTAAAATTGGTAGAGGGGTTGGTATTCCCAAAGAAGTCTTGGACCAGCAGTCTTTTGATAGTGCTGACTTCAGTAGGTGCTCTTAATACATCAAAAGATATCAACATTAAGCCTTGCTAACAAAGTAACACTGGTAACAAAAAAAAGTCAATATAAACTTAATGTAACAGGCCTACCTCACAAGTTAGAGTGAAAATTAGAACTCACTACCTTCTTAACACAGTACTCGGTTCCAAGTGAGAGTTCAATAAACATTATCTGCTATCCCACTATCACCTTCAGAAGCAAAGTCTGCTGTCTATCTTAACTACCTCTTTAAAATTCCTGTTTTAATACAGGCCAACAGTAAAAGTATGCATGTATATTTATGTTTATACATACACACACAGGTTATAAAAAGTTCTGGTTGCCCGGGCATGGTGGCTCATGCCTGTAATCCAGCACTTTGGGAGGCCGAGGTGGGCGGATCGCTTGAGCCCAGGAGTTTGAGACCAGCCTGGGTAACAAAAAAAATCAGCCAGGTGTGGTGGCACATGACTGTGGTCCCAGCTACTTGGGAGGCTGAGGTGAGAGGATAACTTGAGCAAGGAGATGGAGCCCAGGAGGCTTGAGCCCACAAGGTGGAGGTTGCAAGTGAGCTAAGATTGTGCCATTGCACTCCAGCTGGGGTGAAAGAGTGAGATCCTCCCTTAAAAAAAAAAAAATCTGGTTGCTTGGGCAAGTTTGCCTTCTTTATTTAAAAAAATTTTTTTAGACACAGTCTCTGCTTCGTTGCCTAGGCTGGAGGTCAATGGCACAATCACAGCTCACTGCCTCAGCTTCCCAAGCAGCTGGGAGTAAAGACGTGTGCCATCATGCCCTAATTTTTAAACTTTTGTAGACCTGGGGTATTGCTGTGTTGTCAGGATGGTCTTGAACTCCTGGGCTTAACTGCTTCTCCCATCTCAGCTTTCCAAAGTGCTGAGACTGCAGGTACATGCCACTACGCCCAGCCTTCACCTTCTAAGTTATTGCATGTGGAGTCAGGAAGAAAGGTCTGCTTTGAAAAGCAATTAAAAATCTTTCTGATTTGAAAAGAAAGTTTTAGGAATTAAATATATAAATGGCTGTAATCCCTTTCTACTTGAACATGTAAATAAAAAGATGAAGGGAAAACAGGTAAGAGAGAACTATCTCATTCAGAGAACAGTCATCCCTTTAATAAAGATAAAGACTACCTGAATATAGCTGAAGTAGAAACAAAGCTGCTGGAAGGACCCTCTGTGATGCCAACCTGGTTCCCCAAAATATTAAGGCTATCTTAGCAAGAAATAAGTGCCCCAATCTCCCCTGATAATAAAGCAAGAGTTAGACTAAATAGTTAAGAATAAAGAAGGCACCTAACCATACCAAAGTGTTTGTATTTATTCTATATTATTTGTGTCTTTTCTTTTAAATACAGTACCTATTAGTACTGGATATTTCAGTTTTTTATTTTTTTAAATAACCTTCTTTTGGTAATTAAAAAAAAGTGGATGAATCAGAAAGCATGCTAAACAGTTAACTACACTTCTGATGAAGGTCACGATACTAGCACACCCTAGCTATAGGCATAGCACCTACAAAGAAACAGCCTCACGAGCACTAAATTCACAAAACCAAATATAAAAATAACAATTTTCCATTTACAAGCTTACTAGTTATATTCCCAATCTCACAGGACTGGATGACATTTTATCCCAAAAGTCAACATCTTGCAATAGCACACAGGCAGCCCTCGAGGCACATGCAGGCATTCAGTGATATTAAAAACCGTGTTGGTTATACAGTGGCAATAAAATGAGAATGTGGCTTCTGAATGCGACATCCCTGTACAGTCTCTTTGTTCTCACCTCATGGCTTGGCATCCTATTAATGAGATAAGCAGGGGGTGTTCCCGTCAGACGCATAATCTGCTGAAGCTGGTTAATATCTTAGATGCCTAGTCAAGGGCATTGTTAAACATACAGTGCAAAAAATAATTTTCAACTCAAGTTTTTAAAAAGGTCAAAAAGCCACCCCAAAACAAACAAAAAAACCTACCCACCCTTTACCCTACCCGCAAGCCCAAGGCTGCATGTTAAAAGCACACTTCTGTGAATGACATGAGTAGGCATGTAGCCAGTGACTGGCCATGCAGATAAGAAAAATTACTTTTCTTTGGGTTTAGCATCATCTTTACTGTTAAATATTTTAGGTTCCCTGGAAACAGACTGCCCCTTGATCCAGGATGCCAGCCAGAGAACTGTTTTCAAGTACTGATGGCCAAAACCTGTTTGTGGGAGAAATATAGATGATTCCAAAAATTTTGACTCAACTTTGAACCAAATAAAATATCCAACATATCCATTCCAGAAAGAGACCACTTTTTCAGCACAGGTTCTCCAAGGCACCATCCCTCCAAATTAAGACACAGGTGGGCATTTGGGTTAATAAGCAATGCCACATTTCAAAGACGTTAGTTAGTGGTACATTTAAAATACTTGCCACAAACACAAAATGGTAAATGAAGAAAGAGGAGATGGGGAGAAGGTTAGAGGCTAATGGCAAAGGCAAAATAGAAGTCACAGGCTGCTGACAGTGTTATAGCATGCCCCATGATTTCCTCCATAAGTCTCCTGAACAAGTGAACAGACTAACCTCACTTAACAAACAGCTGGAGGCAAGTCTGAAAAATACTCTGCAACTATCTGACAAGGGCAGAGCTGAAATTTTCTATATATACAGGCACATAAGCTGTACTACAACTTCTCTCTTTTAACTGTTCCATCAATGCTAACACAACTCACCCTCTCCTAAAATATTGTAAGAACTGTTTATCATGTTCCTACTAAAAGCAGAAGTGATGAGATTTTAAAAATCTTCAGTGTAATTCAATAAACCCCTTTTCTCTTCCCTTTTAATTAACTACTAATTCCCTCGTTCAGGTGAAGTGTCATCTCCAATAAGCGCCATGGCCAAGCAATTTTACTTCTTTGTGGCTTTCCTGAATAATTTTTCTACTTGAGCTCGTCCTCTGAACTGAACTCCCTGGTGGCCAGATGACTTAGCAGTAATCTGTTTAAGGCTGGCCATGAGAGAGTGAGAACCATGTGCTCCACCAAGCCTTTCATGCTCCCGAAGTCCAAAGGCAGAGGCCAGTACATTCCAAAGCGGGTAGGAAATACACTCTGATTTGTGGTCTTTTTAAGAAATGTAACAGACCAGATGATGGCATTCTTTATTTTGTCAGAAGTTTAGATAACAGAATTTAGAGTTACCTTTAACAAATCACTTAACGAACAATAATTTTCATGCCAAGAAAAATAACAAAAAGGGGTCACAGGCCGGGCGTGGTGGCTCACACCCATAATCCTAGCACTTTGGGAGGCTGAGGTGAAATTTTTATTATTTAAAAATTTTAAAAAAAAGGGGGGGGGACCACAAAGTAAACCAGCAATAGCAGACTCCCAGTTGAGTCTTAAAATGTAAAAATCCTGCCACCTCCCTCTTTCTTCCTGTGAATGATACCTGGCCTGCACATTTTCTGTCTTTGTCTCCTTTAGTCAAATAGGTTAGTATATCCCCTTTCCTGTCAGAAGGTTAGGAAGATTATTTTTCTGGAGGAAAATGTGAATAAGCCAGGTCTCTGCTTTTTTATCTAATTTAATTAATTACTTTTTTTTAGAGACAAGGTCTTGCTCTGTCTTCCAGGTTGGAGTGCAGTGCACAATCACAACTCACTGCAGCCTCAATCTCCCGGCCTCAAGTGATCTCCTGCCTCAGCTTCCCAAAGTGCTGAGATGACAAATATGAGCTACTGTGCCCAGTCTGCTTTTGCTTTAGTATGATTTTCTTGTTCTTTCACACTTTATTACAGATACTGGGACATCAACCAAATGACTTCTCTATCTTTGGCCTCCATCATGAGTCATTTGTACCTTTTCCTAATAGGTTCTCAATCCATACTGCATTCTCTTACTCAGTGTTCAATTTCTTCATAATTGGCATCCCTATGTCACTCTTTTCGGGAGAATGAAAATAGCAGTTGGCTTTCTATTTACAGCACTCCTTCACTCATGTCTTTTTTCCTTTTTTTAATTTTTAAAATCCCTGAACAGTTTTACTCACCTGGCCTTATTTTTCCATTCTGTTCCCATATATCATGTGCTTTAAAGATAAACAGGTACTTGGGCAGTAAGATGAACATCAAATTAATCTTGTCTACCCCTTAGGATGTTTAAACCACTTTTATCCAGTTGCCACAATTATGTGTGTGTGGGGGGGGGGACCCCACCTTCTTATTCCTACACTCAATATAATATTATTTTGATTAAGTTCTGTATTCTGGTACTCAATTTCAGTAGAGCTGTTGAAATGTATACTGTGCCTCATTTTACAGAGGGACCTCCCATTATTGGGCTGTGCACCCAGTGTTTCTTTCTTAAAAATAAGTGATGGATTAGTGACAGATAAATACTATTGCATTTACCCATACTTTGGTTTGAATACTTTGTGACTAATAGCACATATCTATAGGGCAGATGGTTGGGATGCAAGAAGAGATTCCTAGAAAGGGCTGCTAGGAGTCACTCTCAGGAAGGAATGAATGTGCTTAGTCTCATTAGCACTATTTATTAATTGAGCTCCTTCCCAGCCCTCCCTCTGCCCTCAGGTCCTCTTACTAGCCAGTCTTTTTAAGTAAAACATTTTTTTTTTAAAGTAAGCATCAGCTGATATCTTCGATTCACTCTAATCCAGCTTCTATATATCGTAAAGGGGAAAAAAAAATCTCTTTAGGTTGACATTGTTGTAACACTGACAATGACTTTCAAAATAGTGTGTAATCACATGAGATTATAGTTTGGATCATGTTATCAGAACATCTGGGATCTATACTCAGCTCTGCCATGTGACTCAGTGCGTGATGTGGAAAAGTCACTGCCTTTCTGGGCTTTTGCTTCCTTATCTTAAATAAGTAAATGAAACAAAATTCAGAGTGGAGGTTGAGAAATACACTGGGCTTAGTGATCCTTTCAAGAAATGTACCAGATACATACCAGATGACGGTATTCTTTATTTTGTCAGGAAGATGAACAGTTCCAACTCATCTGCTTATGCCTGCCTCAAGCTACCCAGCAGTCTTTCCAACTGAGCAAAGGGCTCCTTCAGTCATAAATGTTGGGAGGAGAATCCAGGAAGGCATAACTAGAGCTTGGCTCCATACCTGTTTTTTCCTTTTGTTCAACTGCCTGGCGGCAGATAGAGGGGAAAAGGAAGAAAAGCTGGGCTTACATGGCTTCTCTCATGCCTCTGGCCCAAGAAAATGACCAAGAGCAGGAAATCGTAGCAAAAGTAAGCCAGAATCACATTCCTATGGCTTCTAAGTCCCTGCTTAGAGGCAAGAAAGCACTAGCCCCAAAGCCTTTCTCAGGTTATTTAACTTATAATTACAAGGCTATAGGAGGAAAATTTATAACCACATTCCTGTGGATCTGAGGTATCAGGAGTGGAGCTGTTTCTTCTGAGGGGTCTAGGGACTGGGTAGAAAGATACCTCTGTTGGGAACAAACACTTTACATAGGATGTGTGAGTATCTATTCTAAAACAATAAAAAGTAACTTCTGGAAAAGGGCAACAGTGTGCAGACAATGTATACTTTATTCTTTTAGTGATTAAGTTAGACTAAATACATGGTGAAGCTGATGCTCTGAGAACAAACACTAGAAAAAGTGAAAAAAGCTCTACAGTATATATGAAACTTCTGAGAAAGATGAAAGTCAAGGCTTGAGGACAGAGACACAAATTTTGCATTAATCTCTTGGAATTAATTAGAATCTCAAATCTCATTGCTTTACTGGGATACTATTGCCTAATAGAGGCTCCCATGATCTTAGTATGCACCCAGATAGAGAATAAAACACACTTGTGCATGCAAGCAGATACACATGCGTGCATGCACACACTCACACTCTTATACCTCACTCATCCGGGAAGTCAGCACACAAAGGGCATGTGTGCTTACAAACACACTCAGGTCAAAGTACAGATTGGTAGAAGGCAAGTGGCAGAGGCTCCCAACAGGGCAGATAATTACATTCAAAGCATCAACTCACAGACTCTGAGGAGATTTTCTTCAAAAGCTCAGCCCCTGGGGTTCCAACGAGTCTTAAAATGAGCTTCAACTGATCAATATCTAATGGTGGACCATAAAGGAAAATGTTGGGACAAAATAAAAATGAAAAACAATGACAAACAAAACAAAAACAAACAAAACACTCAGAGAACAGAAATGAAAAACCCCAAACCTAGCCAACACAGTGAATTCCTCTAGGTCAAGGCTCCTGCAGGATGATCATTTCATGTAGGACATGCTCCTCCTGTACAAAGATTCAAAATGCTACCACATACATATCCACTTTATATTTATTTTGTGCATCTGTCAACAGCATGTATCAGTGAAGTGAGAGGCAGCATTAGCTGGGTTCTTAGCTGCCAAAGACAGCAGGTGAAAACC
Organism: Cheracebus regulus; assembly: GCA_963574635.1. Classification (NCBI taxonomy): domain Eukaryota; kingdom Metazoa; phylum Chordata; class Mammalia; order Primates; family Pitheciidae; genus Cheracebus; species Cheracebus regulus. The sequence goes on along the minus strand of CAUYQU010102849.1, from coordinate 5,200 downwards.
CAAGAGCTTCACTCAGTCAACACCACCCTCCTCATCTGCCATCAAAGCATCAGTAACCAGTCCAGCAAACAGCACTGGTAATTAGAGGGCCACAGATAAGACAAAAGCAGCAAAGGCTGGGCGTGATGGCTCATGCCTGTAATCTCAGCACTTTGGGAGGCTGGGGCGGGCAGATCACCTGAGGTCAGGAGTTTGAGACCAGCCTTGTCAACATGGTGAAACCCCATCTCTACTAAAAATACAAAAATTAGGCCAGGCACGGTGGCTCATGCCTGCAATCCCAGCACTTTAAGAGGCTGAAACAAGTGGATCATGAGGTCAGGAGTTCAAGACCAGCCTGACAAGATGCCAAAACTCCATCTCTACTAAAAATACAAAAATTAGCCAGGTGGTCGTGGCAGGCACCTGTAATCCCAGCTACTCAGGAGGTGGAGGCAGGAGAATGGCTTGAATCCAGGCGGCAGAGGTTGCAGTGAGCCAAGATCATGCCGCTCCACTCCAGCCTGGGTGAAAGAGCAAGACTCCATCTCAAAATAAATACATACAAAAATTAGCTGGGCGTGGTGGCAGGTGCCTGTAATCCCAGCTACTCAGGAGACTGAGGCAGGAGAACACTTGAACCCGGGAGGCGGAGGTTGCCATGACCCGAGATCACGCCATTGCACTCCAGTCTGGGCAAGAAGAGTGAAACTCTGTCTCAGACAAAAAAAAAAAAAAAAAAAGCAGCAGAGCACAGGAGCTAGGGATGTACAAGTTTATTTATGAATATTCTTCCAAGTATGACCTAAAGAGCTTGTGACATGACAGTGGGAGGCCTGTGAGACCCCAAAGCCTGACCACTGGAGCACACCCTCTGGAAAGCCTCGCCTCTCACACTGGCTATAATAGGCAGAGCACTGTGAGTGAGGGTCGCCAGCAGAGGGCGCTCTCCCACTGCATGTTCTTTCAGGAGCGCCATAAGAACGCAAACACACAGGCGGTTTCAACTTTATACAATGCAAACGAACTCACAATGCTTAACAAACTTCACACATCCCAAAGGCTCTAAATATAGGCCACAATGCCAAAACTTTTATTCTGGTAGCCAACACTTCAAAGTATGCTCAGAAGGTATATGCACGTGTTAACCAGAAGATAAAAATTTCTGTTTGTTCTCTTTTAGTCCTACCTAAAAAGGAAATTAAAAAGAGGGGAAAACATGTTATAAAATAGCTTTTAATATTTCCTCTGAAAATGCGAGCCGTTTATCCACGTCTATACCAACTGACATTCCAGAAAGGGAGAAGGGGAGGATGACTGTGTTCTGACCCATCAGGTTTTTCACATGACTAAATCCTCTTGGCTTCAGGTCTCAGCTTCAACTTCACCTCCTCAGGCAGGCCTCCCCTCAACACTCTATATATGTAGCCCCCTACCCTCCAATTCTGTCTCTCAGCACCATGCTTGATAACATCATAGTGCTTACCACAGCCTAGAATTACTTTATTTGCTTACTGTCTGCCCCCGGTACTGGTCTACAGCTCTATGAGGGCAGGGGCCACTCTGCCTGTCACCACTTAGCCCCAGCCTAACATCTGGTACATGATGGGCAGTCAAAATATTTGAGGAAAAGGTAGAGCAGGATGAAAGAACTTTTTTATTATGATTATACATATAAAGGCAACATAGCAGCACTTAAAAACAACAGTCTCTATAAGCCATAGGTGCCTACGTTATAGGAATTACTTATGCAGTAATTTGACATCTTGTCTTTTAGATATGTAATCAGCTTAAATGGAAGAAAATTCTGGACTGGAGTCAGCAAACCCCAACCTCTGCCTGTTTTATATATAAAGTTTTATTTAGAACACAGCAATGCCCATTCACTTATGTACAGTCTATAGATGTTTCCACATTACAACAAGCACAGTTATCATATGGTTCCCAAGCCTAAAATACTTACTACCTGGCCCTTTCAGAAAAGGTGTGCTAAATCCCATCCTAGACCCAAACAACTTGTGTTCTTTAGCAAGCAAAGATAAACTAGAAACAAAACCACTCACATAAGTTATTTCTAAATTAAGAATAGTAGGGAATTTTGTCATCTGCAAATGGCAAAAATCAGTGTGTTGTAAAGATTAAGATTTTAATACTGACTTCTCAGTTCAAGGTGTTGACAAGAAAAAAATCTTAAAGCATAAGTTCATGGGGACAGAACAGGTGTGGGGGTGGGATGGACACTGTCTTGCTCTGAAATAATCAGATTAATTACAATAGAAATCAGTCAAAAATGTTCTTGCTGATTTAAAATGACTAAATTTACAAAAATTTGGTTCCCTCACACTAACACTCTTCAGGAATATATTTAACTGGGTAGCCACCACAAGATAAAGTGAAACACATATGAGAAAAATCTTGATTACTTTGAATCTCAAACAGGTGGCTTTATAATATATATGCATCAAAAGTAATCTCTAAAATGAAGCTTTTGATATTGGTATTCTTGTTTAAGAGACTTCTGACTACTTACAATGACAGTCAATTTTTATACTCTAAGGAAGACAGAAGGTTCTCTGAGCTGTGAATTTCTCAGTTATCTGAACTTCACTCCAACCTACCTGTAAGAGTATGCAACTTCCATTAGTCACAGTGGCTCATTACGTCAATGGGCTGGGAAACCCTCTTTCTCCCATATCTGCTGGCATGAAACAATATCAGTCCTGAAGAATCAAGCCCCAATTCCGCAGCCTCACACATAACTGTCTGTGATTTGTCATCAAGCTTCTTTTCTGACTCTGGCTCAAACTATTATTCCTTAATGTACTCAATGCTTCAACTCACACTAGATATTCCAGGCACTTCTAAGCTTCCAAGTTCTTATTTATGTAACTCAGAAACCAGAATACTCCCCTCTCCTGTCCTTCCAAGCCTTTTCTATTCCTATTTACTCTTTAAAGTCCTATTCAAACAAGAACTCTGCAATGAAGTCTTCTTGGATATCTTGAGATAGAATTAAGTTTCTACTTTTTTTTTCAATAACTCTATTTTTATTTATAACTAGTGTATTTATCACTCTGTCTTATTTTATAATCGGAGACAAACAGTTGTTCAAGTTATTACTGTAACTCTCTTTCCACTGAGTCTGATCATTCTGGTTTTAAGGACAGGTACCATCCTATCCTCAGTACCTTTTCACAGAGCAGCTTGATAAATACTGGTTGACTTGAAAAGATGAGCCATAGCACATCCTTTTAGCACCTCAGGAGGTGGGGTGTCTCGAGCTGTGACACCAGCATCTGCTGACAATGCTGCCTCCAGCAGTTCTTTTGTCCTCTTCCCTTCTTCACCCTTACACCTTGGGGGTGAACTTCTCTCCTGAGGGCTGTAAAGACTCGTTTGAAAAGGGAGAGCCACAAATCAGCGGAATCTTCTCAGAATGCCAAACAGTGTATTATTTCAGAGGAGTTAATTTCAGAAGGAAAATGGGTCAAGCTTGAACAAACAACATACACGGATCCTATTAGTAAAACTAGAACTTGAGACTCAGTGAAATGTACAACCAGAAAACAGACTGCTGATGGTGTAGTGGTCATCCCCATGCTGCAGAGAACACTTCACTACAAGCGTATGGTTCTGGTTAAACAGTCCTGACCACCAATGGGTGGCCACTGCATAGAGTTCCCTGCAGGTCTCATAGATGATGATGAAATCCTAGAAGCACCTGCTCCTTGGGAGCTTGAGGAAGAAACTGGCTACAAAGGGGATGATGCTGGATGTTCTCCAGAGGTCTGTATGGACACAGGTTTGTCGAAACGTACCACACCTATCGTGACAGTAACCATTAACCGAGATGATGCAGAAAACGCAAGGCCCAAAAGCCAAAGGCAGGGGATGGAGAATTTGTGGAAGTCAGTTTTTTTAACCCAAGAATGACCTATTGCACAGACTTGAGTCTCTGGTAGCGGAAGAACATCTTACAGTGGACGCCAGAGTCTATTCCTAGACTCTAGCACTGAAACATGCAAATGCAAAGCCATTTGAAGTGCCCTTCCTGAAATTTTAAAGCCAAAGACGACACTGGCCATTTTTATAAATGAGACCACCAGGCCTTCTTCACAAAGATTTTGTATTCAACTTAGTTTAATGTATTTGAAATTAGCTTTTTCATAAAATAAAAGCACAGAACCCACACACACACAAAAGAAAAGATGAGCCATATTATGCTTTTCGGCTCAGCTCTACCCTGCTGCCTTGCCCTCAAAACCCAGAATGATCACACTCCGTGGAAAAATATACAGTGTAAAATAAAAATCTTAGTAGCTAAAAGTATTTGCATGAAGGAAGTTAAAACATGCAAACCTCAAAAGAAATCACCATGGGTTCTTCAAAAGCTGGGAAATCCACTGAAATACAGGCCAGTCTTCCAACAGTACCAGCTACTGTAAGGCTACTGATTTGTCCAGGCAATTAAGACCAGAAGGAGCTTCACATATCCATATAAGCAGAGCAAAGCAAAACTTACCATATCATGACAATCAGTTATTTCCACAATGAGCTATCCTTTATAATAGGTTTAGCCCTTGTTCCCGTAGGTAGAAACTATTTTTACTATTAGTTTAAAATGTGTTTTAATTGTAATGATCACGATGTCAAAATTTAAATCATAAATCTCCTGAATCTTTCTAAAACGAATGAAGAAAAGGACAACTTAGGCCTAAGATTATTATTATTATTATTCTTATTTTGAGATGGACTCTCGCTCTGTCACCCAGGCTGGAGTGCAATGGTGCAGTCTCGGCTAACTGCAACCTCTGCCTCCTGGGTTCAAGTGATTCTCCTGCCTCAGTCTCCCGAGTAGCTGGGATTACAGATGCCCACCACCACGTCCAGCTAATTTTTGTATTTTTAGTAGAGATGGGGTTTCACCATGTTGACCAGGCTGGTCCTGAATTCCTGACCTCGTGATCCCCCCGCCTCAGCCTCCCAAAGTGCTGAGATTACAGGCGTGAAGCCACTGCGCCTGGACCAAATTACTCTTTTTTTTTTTTTTTTTGTGAATCAACAAATAAAGCTAGAAAACATTATAAGGAGAAAAGAGGGTTGAAAAGTAAGGAAGTATTTCAAGCATTCCAAACTGTATTCTTGAATTTAAATTTTAAAATTATTTTTAAATTGATGAATCAAATTAAAGCTGGAAAACATTTTTGTTAGGTAGATGTAG
>CAUYQU010102847.1:0-35933 GCA_963574635.1 Cheracebus regulus | reverse complement strand
TTAGGCGTCACTTAAAATACTAACTTGTCTCATCAACACAAAATCTGGACTAAAAATTCTAAATGCTTTTCATTTTCCAATCATAATAAATATTTAGATTTAAACAATTATGTTTGCTATTTGTTTTGTCCTTTTTTTTTTCTGAGACTGAGTCCCACTCTGTCACCAGGCTGGAGTGCAGTGGTGTGATCTCTGCTCACTGCAACCTCATTCCGGATTCAAGCAATTTCCTGCCTCAGCCTCCTGAGTAGCTGGGACTATAGGCCCAGTCTTCACAACAACTTTTCCAGATGTGTATCACCTTTATTCTATAAAAGGAAAAGTTAGGTTCTTTCAGTCTAGAACTTGCTCATAGCCTTTAAGGGCTTAAGTGGAATTTAAACTTAGATCTATCTCATTTAAAGCACCTTTTAGAAAAATGTCATTATTTTAAAAATGAGTTTAGCATACAATTTTTAAAATCTGAATTCACACTTTAGGAAGTTGGGCAAAGAAAACTAATGATTTCAGATGGAGAGTTATGGAGTTTGAAGTATCACAGAAATTTCCAAATGGAATAGTCTAGGTGACCTTGGGGATTGCAGGAGTGAAGCTTGAATAGACTCAGGTAGATTTGAGAATCACATGTTTAGTTATAATTTTTGAAAGCTGGAAAATAGATGTATATGCCAGTGGAGAGGATGTAGAGAGTAGAGAAAGACAGACCAAGAGAGGAGCTATGATGCCCTCATTTGGGGTGGGAAGAGGAAAAGCGGGTCAAGGTCTGAAATGAGAAGCCACGGTGGCAGGAGGGCAATGTTATGTCAGGACAGTCAAGAAGGTGAAGTTTTCAGAAAATAAGTCATCAGCATTGCTAAGTCCTACAGGGAACCTGGGTAAGGTGAACTGTGAAAGGCAACTGCACAGTGATCTTCAGTGGGCTGCACTTCTTCAGGCAACACAGTAAAGGGATTGGAGCAGGGAAGTTCAGGACATTGAAACCTTGTCTCCTATGTATATTTTACAAGACACTCTAATGATGAGATTTACCTATCCTAGAAGGAAGGACACTTATTAAGTTCTGCCTCTTAGGGTCAACTCTAATCAAAAACAGGCCTTGGGTAATTTGTCTTTTGCAACTACCAACCTTTCTGTGTTCCCGTTGGTTTCTTTTCCCCCTCTGCGCACTAGGAGCAGAACACTCTCCTCCTTGTTGCAGGCATAGAAACATACTATTACTGGCTTCTCTCTTTCTGTGATTAGCAGTGATCTTTAACCATACTAATTATCTTTGTGATCTTATTTCACTTCTAAAATTAAAAAGAACTGTCACATCTACTTTTTTGGGATTTGATTTTTCAAAAACTATTGCATATTAGGTAATATTATTCCTATCTAATAGATGAATAACTTGAAATGGAAACTGCATATTATGTATTCACTCTGTACCAAGGACTCTGCTAAGTAGTACTGCATTTAGTTTCATTTAGTGCTCATAAAATAAATAATAATAAATGTAAAAAGGATAGCAAGTAGGACACAATATCCTTGTTGAATTTGGGTAATGTGAATATTGAGGTTCATGATAGTGTTATCAATAATTTTATGGATATTTGAAATTTTTATGAAAAATTTGAAAATCCTGACAATTTTATGAAAGAATTTGAACACTTTTTAATGTACCTGTTGGCCATCTGTATGTCTTCTTTGGAGAAATGTCTGTACAGGTCCTTTGGCCATTTTAAAATCAGATTGTTTTATTGCTATTCAATTGCATGAATTCCTTGTATATTTTGAATATTAACCTTTTATCAGATTATGATTTGCAAATATTTTCTTCCATTCCATATGTTTCAATTTCATTTTGTTAATCATTTCCTTTGCTGTACAGAAGCTTATTAATTTGATGTAGTCCCACTTATTTATATATTTATTTATTTAATTTGCTGCTTGTGCTTTTGGGGTCATAACCAAAAATATTATTGCCAAGATGAGTGTTATGAAAGATTTTCTCAATGTTTTCTTCAAAAAGTTTCATAGTTTTGAAATCAAAACAGTGAATTTCATAGTTTTGAAATCAAAACAGTGAATTTACATTTAAATCAAATCCATTTCAAATTAACTTTTTTGAGTGATGTCAGATAGGGATTCAATTTTATTCTTTTGCATGTGGGTGTCTAGTTTTCCCAACACCATTTATCAAACAGACCTCACACCTGGGATGGCTATTATCAAAAAGATAAGTGATAACAAGTGGCAGAAGGAAGTAAAGAAAGGGAACTCTTGTACACTGTTGGTGGAAATGAAAATTAGTACGGCTACTATGGAGGACAGTATGGAGGTTCCTCAAAAAATTAAAAATAAAATTATCATAGGATTGAGCAATCTCACTTCAGGGTATATATTTGAAGGAAACAAAACTAGTATCTCAAAAGAGGTACTGCACTCCCATGTTTATTGTAGAATTATTATTTTATTTATTTAGAGACAAGGCCTTGCTCTGTCTCCTAGTCTGGAATGGGGTCACAGCTCACGTAGCCTTGAACTCCTTGACTCAGGTGATCCTCCAATGTCAACCACCTGAGTAGCTGAGACTACAGCCACACAACATCATGCCAGCTAATTTGGTTAAGGTCTTACTATTTTGCACTGACTGGTCTCAAAGGCCTGAACTCAAGCAATCCTCCCACCTCAGCCTCCCAAAGTTCTAGGATTACAGAGATGAGCCACAGAACTTCCTCATTGTAGGAGTATTTACAAGAGCCAAGACATAGAAACAACTCAAGTGTCTGTAGATGGATGGATTAATAAAAATATTGTGGTATATTTATATAATGAAATATTATTCAGTCATAAAAAGGAAGAAAATCCTGTCATTTGTGATGACATGGATGAACCATGAAGATATTATGCTAAGTGAAATAAGTCAGGCAGAGATAGACAAATATGTGAAGCAGAATCAGAATGGTGATTACCAGTGTCTGGGGAGAGAAAGAGAATGGGGATATGTTGACTAAAGGATAAAAATTTTCATTTTTAGAATTAATACATTCTGGAGATTTAATGTACAATATGATGACTATGGTTAGCACTACTGCAGTGTATACTTGAAATTGTTATGAGAGTAGATCCTAAATATTCTCCATGCGCACACAGAAAAGACATTGTGCATTTGTGTAGGATTTCTAAGAGTAATACTTCAATGCTAAAAAAGCAAAGATGTGAAGCCTATGTTGTTTCATTTTGCAAATGGAGAAACTGAGACTCAGGGAAGTTGAAAGACTTAACCACAGGTATTTATACCACAGGTATATCCTGTGGCAGTGTAAAACTGGGGAAATATGAAAATAGGTAAATACAGTTTAACAATTAATTGACTGTGACATCATCGTCATAGACATCTTACGGCTTTTTTCCATAACTGCTAACAAATAGCCACTTTGCCGGCAGAGAACTATTTAGTGACAAGCCAGATGGGAGCACAACTTTGATTCAAAGACTGCTTCTAACCAGTATGCCACAGTGCCTGTGTGCCCGAGACAGCGTTTGGTGCCATTACTTACCTCAGCTATGGTTCTCACAGCAACCCTGTAGGAAGGGTATTAATATCCCAATCTTATAGATAGGAGTTCAATTTGCAGAAGGTTAGCAAGTTAAATAGTGACAGTCTAGTTTATTTTTGATATTGACCTTTTGGTTCTAGGACAAGTTTGAAGAAACACATTGAAGAAAACATAGCACTTAGAAAGTTTACTTCAACCTGGCTCCAAGTCCTAATCTATCACATAGAGCTATTTGACCCTACTAAATAATATCCTTTTATATTATTCTCACTAAAACCATGAATTTTACAATATCACTTTGAAAAAAACAAAATATTGGTGGCAAAAGTTATACAAATACTTGCCCTCTGATGTGATTTCATAGACTCAGTTAGAAGATAAATTTATCGGTTAGAGGATAAATTTTTATTATGTGCCAAAATATGAAAAATTATAATCACTTCAAAAGTTCACAGCAGCATAAAACAGCTAGTAAGCCATAGATAAGATAGAGTTGCACTAATCCTCATGATTTTTGTGTTTTTGCTCTTCAAATTGGATATCTTTGAGCAAATTTGTCAAATCAGATATACTTTATCTCATTTCACATGACTCTAGAGAGTACAATTAAAACTAGTGATGGGAAGATACTTTACCTGCTTATGAGAAACCACTTCCTGACAACTCAGACTGCCAAAATAATAAGCAGTACTCCTGTAAGGTATAGTCACATCCCAACTCAGTCACCATTTGCAGCAATATTGCAAAATAGAATTACATATGAATAGGCTAAAGGGCTAGATTTAAACACTCTCTAAACTTCTTCCCAATTTCAAAATTTTGGGATTCTTCTAAATTAAAGCCATACAGAATGAGGTGATATAGAAAGAGAAACAGATCGTTTGTGAAGAAGATGAGACATGATGGAAAAGGTGGCCCTACTTTAAAATTCTTCTCTTTGAAGATCTCTTTACCAATTTTAAAGCTGTTCTTCTAAGAGTATGATGGCAATTCTATTTTAAATCATATAATATATATCCTTTAGCGGAGGAATAAAATTGTAATAACAAGCATATCATAAGAGCACTGTAATATATTTGAATATTGAGTATAGAGGGAAAAAAATTGTAATTGGATACTGGCAGCAAACATGGAATGATCTGAATCTGGCCATTACTAATTACATATCGAGGTGTGTTTGTGTTGTGGTGAAAAATAAACAAATGCAAATTTAATAGTTCTCATTTTAAAATTAGTCATCTGACAGTTTCTCTAAGTTGATTTTTAGAGTGATTATGCTTACGGGAACATACAGATGTTGAACTTGGTACATTTTTATTTACTATTGGTACAGCATTTCTAATTAATTTCAAAGAGACTTTCTTTCTGGTTTACTTTGCTTTTTTTTCTGATTTATTTTGGAAACAATAATTATTCACAGGAGCTCTAGGGGCACCTTTTCCAGGTCATTTCTGTTATTCTCTTTTAAGTAAAAATTAATATTTAATTCAGTGGAAAGCAGTGAAAAAGGTATTCAATGACTTATTAGTGAGAAGAGAAAGTTTTTAAAAACCTTACTTATTCTTTTGCTAGTATTTTTATTTAGAAAGACAAGGAGACATTATGATTTTACACTTTGTATAATGGAAATACCCAAGGCCAGGTGTAAAACTAGGGAAATATGAAGAGAGGTAAAATAATTCAAAAATTAACTGACTATGACGTCATGGTCATATTATGGCTTTTTCCACAACTGCTAACATATAATTACTTTGTCAGTACAGGAAAGGAGAGCACCAGATAAGGACATTAAGAACCTTGAGTTTCCCAAATCTGGGCATTTTCAATCTTCCTAACTACTGATGAGTTAAATTTCATTCTTTCTTTATGAATGTTAAAATTGCCCCCACACAAACTTATTAATTTTGCAGAGTATATTGAATTTTATTAGGCACAATGTAATTTTTGTCCTCTAGTTTCATAAGTTAACATAAATAAAAAGGGTATTGGTAAAGATGATCAAAACATATGTTAAACATTAATTTATTCATTCACTCAATTGATGACTATTCTGTATACTGAATTGTTAGACAGTTCTGTAAATAATTCTGACATGTACCCAGGTTTAGAAATCTCTGGCCTGTATCAGATAACACTAGTCACATTAACTAATCTTGTTTGGCATCAAAGCAGAATGATAAAACAACAACAGAGGAATCCCTAATATTTTTCTGCTTCCTCCAATTTCTTTTTTTTTTTTAGATGGCATCTCACACTGTCACCTGGGGTTGGAGTGCAATGGTGTGATCCTAGCTCATTGCAACCTCTGCCTCGTAGGTTCAAGCAATTCTCCTGCCTCAGCCTCTCGAGTAGCTGGGATTACAGGTGCACAGTACCACACCCAGCTAATTTTTTGTATTTTTAGTAGAGATGGGGTTTCACTATGTTGGCCAGGCTGGTCTTGAACTCCTGACCTCATGATCCGCCTACCTTGGCCTCCCAGAGGGCTGGGATTACAGGTGTGAGCCACCGTGTCCAGCCGCTTCCTCTAATTTCTATTGCCAGGACACCACATCTGGCTGGCACTTGCCCTAACTTCCACAGGAGCCTCCTGCCTTTCTTTTCTCTATTCTCTCTACTTGGCAGTTAAAATACCCAGGTTACTAAGCCTCAGTCATTACTCTGGAGTGACTCTTCAGAGGATCTCATCCAGGTCAATGACTTAAATCACCATCTTGACAAAGACAACCCACACCTTTCTATGTCCAAGCATATCTCTTTCCTGAGGTCCAGACTCATATATTTCACTGTTTAATGCATAGTTTGCAAATGAGATACAAAGGTACTCCAAACACAACTTGTTTAAAGTTACACACATCCCCCTGACTCTTCTAATGCCCTGCCAACCTGCCCTAAATTCTACCCTATGTAAATTCTATCATTGAATCCAGTTTTACACACTGGACCACCCTTCTAGTCAAGGTGGCCCGTGAATCTTTCAACTTTTTTTGTTTTTGTTTTTACTGAACTATTTTTTTTCAATATGTCCTATTTAATACACATCTACACATCTGTTTACTTCCTTTTTCCACAACAATGTATGTCTCTTTGTCTCTCTGCCTTTCCAGATGTTGTTTCCTTGATCTGGATAGTCTTCCTCTCATTGTCAATATTCTTGCTGATGGCCAATGCTATGAAGCACCTTAATCATACCCCAGGAAATAACTCTTTCATCCCTCTATCTCATATTCTTCATAATAATTTGCAACATTCTGTCTTCAATTACAGTGAAATATAAACATATCTTACATAATGGTAGAAACTAGATTTCACTTTTTTGAAAACATGATACATCCTGCAATAGTTCCATGAACACATAAAATTCTAAATAAATAGTTATAACAGAAAGGAATCATTCCACTCTCTGAAGCTATATCTTGCTCTTAAAGGTAATTTGTTTTCCCAACTGAACAGTGATTTTCTGGATATTTGTTTTTTAATGTTTGAAAATCATTAAGCAGTTAGGAAAACAAATTACCTTTAAGAGCAAGATATAACTACATATAGCTATTTATAATATAGATATATATTATAGAGATTGTAAATATTAAAAAAATATATTGCCTATTATCCCATTACTCTTGGATGAACTCTTCCAACATACGGCACATTTCCTTCTGAATTCTGTTCCTCTGCTTACATTTAGGTATTTTGTACAGTTGCACCTTACATGGAAGATTTTATAATATACTTTGTAGTTTTTTGGCATAACCTATAGGTTTTCACAATTTTTAAAGCAACCAACTTAGCACAACCTTATTAATCATAAGTATAGACATTATTAACAATGTTTGTGGTGTTTTTAGAATATTTGTTAGTAAACACCTAAAACACTCTAGAAATACTATAGAGAAATGCAGATAAAGGCTCCAAGAAGAAAGAAACTAAGTTCTGTTTATAGTCCTATTATTCAATATGTATGTAATTCAAGCTTAGAAACTGAAGGATTCAGGAAATTTGTATTCATATTTCCAAGAATACAAAATAAGAGAAAACTATACTTGTGAAATAAGTGTGCTCTTTCAGTCATTCAAAGAAATATCACTGAATACCCAGTACCTTATTAAATATACAATGAACAAGACACTCCAGGTGACTACCCTTAAGAAGCTTATATTCTAACTGGGGAAATGGTATGTGATAAAAACAAATAATTGAAATCATTACAATTTGTCATAAGTGCTAAGAAGAAAAAAGGATGGTGTCCTAGAGTATAGCAAGAAGAGGTCTGCTTAAGAATGGATGATCAGAGAAAGGACCAGCTATAGGAAGAGCAGAGGAACTGTTCCTGACAGAGTAGAAAGCATAGAATGCTGAGAAAAGACAGGTGCATTGTCTTCTAGTAAACAACAGAAAGCCAACCAGCCTTACCAAAGTTAGCAATAAAGTAAAAGGTAGTGTAAGAGAGTTTGAAGAAATGGGCAGGACTTGGATCATAATGAGACATACATTGATCTTAGCTATTACAGGAGTAAAATATTTTATATATTATATAATTTAGAGGTTACATATGTATAGATTGCATAGAGATATGTATTATAGATACTATATATACATAGAATCTATAAATATGTATTTATCATATACAAATATCTTAATATATTTATATAGTAATATGCAATTATAAATATATTTATATATAAACTATAATACATAAGTATTATAGATTATATATTTATAATCTTATATATATATAAATACATAAACTTATATATATATACATAAGTATTATAGGTTATATATTTATAGATTTATGACACATCAAATATAAAACCTGCTTAGACTTTGCAATTCCACCTATCATTTATTTGATTTTTATATATACACACGTAAAGATAGCAGCTGAAATTCACAAGTCTGATTATAAATGAACACTTTTTTTGTTGAGACAGAGTTTCACTCTTGTTGCCCCGGCTGGAGTGCAAGGGTATGATCTTGGCTTACCACAACCTCTGCCTCCTGGGTTCAAGCCATTCTCCTGCCTCAGCCTCCCGAGTAGCTGGGATTACAGATGTGTGCCACCATGCCTGGCTTATTTTGTATTTTTAGTAGAGACAGGGTTTCTCCATGTTGATCAGGCTGGTTTCAGACTCTTAGCCTCAGGTGATCTGCCTTTCTTGGCTTCCCAAAGTGCTGGGATTACAGGTGTGAGTCACCGTGCCCGGCCAAATGAACACATTTTTAAATTCAGTCATTTATGCAACTCACTATAAAAATATAGGCATTTTTAACTTTAGATAGAACAATGCGCTTAATGCAGTAAGGCATTCCGAAATGTTGATCGAGTATGAACTGCTGTTACTGCAAGAACGGGGATATAAAAATCAAATATACTGGAGGAAATTTATACCCAGTATCAATTACTGCTGGTCTATATTTTATCTTCTTTAAATAAAAACAACTGAAATAAGAATCCATAGAAATGTAAAATAAGTCTGAATATCAAACCTCATTGTGTTACATTGATAAGTCTAAAATGCAGAGATTATTCAGTCAATTTTAAATTTAGAGGTCATTTCTTACCACTCAGACATTTCTTGGCTGCCTCTTGCTCCCATATATTGCAGCTGAATTTTGAACCTGGCCAAAATATACTTAACACTAGTGCTACGGTAGATGCCCTGTCTTCACATAATGTATTCTATGCCACCACCTTCCATCTTAATCTGTTTTCAGCCTGCACTTCCACCTATTTCCCTTTCATCATTTTCCCATTTGAACAGCAAGTCCAGATTTATGACTTAATGTTCACTATTCTGACTTCTCTCCTGCTGATGGTCAGATACAGTAGTAGCCCACAGGCAGGTGAGTCCATGGGATGATGTTTGGGGGTTTTTTGGAGATTTTTCCCCACAAAGCAATCAGGTTTATCAGGGGATGGGGCCACATAGTCTGTGATGGGTTGGGGTAGGGATGAGATAGGTGTCCCCTTTTTCAGGGAGGGCAGCCATGATGATGACAGTGAGCTCCATGACACCCAGATCAGGGAAGCTTTCATCTGCACACAGGCTTTGGCCAGGGAGTTTGGAGGCCAAGCCACTCTGGGTCATTGCTGAGCAATACTTCAGCTGATGCTACCTCTACTTCTGCAGGCAATTATAGCACCACCATCTCCATTTTCTTGTCCTCAAAGATGAGGTTCCAGTGCTTGAGCTGCCATGACTACAGTTCTCCACAACATCACAGAGCTTCCACATTATTCTTTTGCCCTGTAACATTCTCCTAGGATTCTAGAATTTCCTTGTTGTGAATATATGAAGGAGCCAGGCATAAACCTCCTCTCTCAGTTCAGTATTTATGGAAGAGTGACAGTTAGAAATACATGTCTTCAAAGTAGACATTTTGCTCCAATCACTACTCAAATCAAACTCTCTTGAGTTGGGAATCAGAATTTATATTCTTAGCAATACAATATTTATTTGCACTATGGCTTGAGAATTCCAGTTCTTCAGAGTTCACTTATTTACATGAATTTGTGTCTGAAATCTGCCTCTTTTCATGGAGAATTTTAGATAGTTAAAGTCCTTAATAATCTAGCAAAGTCAAAATTTGTAAGCAAAAAACATTAATATATGGGTGAGTATGGAAAATGTAAAAATAGTATTTATTTAGTTAGTTTCTTAGTGTTCCAAAGATATTGGTACCTGGGAGGTAAACTTCCTTCAAACTGCGATTCTTTTTTTTCAAAAGATTTATATTTCTGGGTGAGCAAAAGCAAGAAAGAGAGACACATTATGATTGCAGAGCCTCAAGGCCTGCAGATACAGGTAAATCCTTTAAAATTTAGATAAATATCTAGATACAGTAAAAGCTACCTGCTAAAATTATTTGTGTCTCAAAATGAAAAACAAATTTCTAAAAACTCAGCATAGTTGGAATTTTTATGGAAGGCTTCAGAAAACATCAAAAATACACCCAGATATTCTATACCTCAAAATCGAAGCAACAGAGACCTAAGCACCATATCTGCCTTGCAGAAATACTTCTTTACCTATGAGAAAATGCAGAAAATGGTAGACTTCATGGTCCAAGCCTGCTTTGACTAGGAGATGGGGTAAACCTTCTGGAGGAAGTGGCCCTGGATAAGCACTTTTAAAGGTATGTCTCACTTCTCTGTGAAAGAATACTAGTAGGCATGTTTTGAAGAACTGAGCAATCATCCCACATGGATCTCATGAAAAAAAAAAGAAAAAAAAAGTAGAAGATTTGTTTTAGCCTTAGGGTAGTTGAATATATAAAGTGAATTATTAAAAATAAAATAGCATTTTTATATTATGTCATTGGACCATGTTTTCCAAAATGGCATTCCTTTCTCAACAAACATATTTGGCATAGTGTGCAAACAGCCGGAGCACTGTGCCAACAATTCAAGGTTTGGTGCCATAGCTCATACCTGTAATTCCAACACTTTGGGAGGTTGAGTTAGGAGGATTGCTTGAGGACAGAGACCACCCTTGGCAAGAAAATGAGACCCCCATCTCTACAGAAAAATAGCCAAGCATGGTGGCACATAACTGTGGTCCCAGCTACTCAGGAGATTGAGTCAAGATGATCTCTTGAGCCCAGGAGTTGGTGGCTGCAGTGAGCTATAACGGCACCACTGTACTTTAGCCTGGACTAACAGAGTGAGATCACATCTCTAAAAATAAAAATAAAACAAATAAACAAAATAATGGATTTGAAGCATCCAAAGGTCAAAGGGTCTTAAACAACTGAGCACGCTCTGTCTTCTGGCCCCAGAGACCAGATTCCAAGTACAGGGTAATGTTCTTGAAGTAGAAGTGCTGAGCCTTAACCTATGTCTCCTGCTTGTTGTCTGTGTAATACTAGACAAGTCATTTAGCCTATTAATTGACTTCTTCATCTGAAAACAAGAGTAATGCCTACAAAATAGGGTTGATTAAAGCATTAAACAAATATATGTGTAAATGCCCTGTGATGCTATTAATTATGTAAGACCTAACATAATTAATATGCTATTAAAATTGTATTTAATATGCCAAAGCGATTCTTGATTTTCACATGGCTATCCAGCACTACAGTAATTTTTAACTATACTCTCTTGTATATCACTCATTTATATTTTGGGGCAAGCAATGAAAGTGATCTGACACTTGAATGTTAATGTTCCAGCCCTCTATTACAAGTAACATAGCATTTTTCTTTATTATCAACATATGCAGGCTGAAAGGCTTACTAGGTACTTTATATTTTGTCTCTTATAGATTGCATTTGTAAGCAGAAAAATTGAATTATTCTAGAGCAGTTTATGACAGTTTGTTTTCTGCCTTTTTGTTTTTTGTTATCTCCAGTAACACTCTGATTTCATGCCACACTGAATGAAGCATGATTTAGCATATTCTTTGTAGCATAAAAGTAGCTAAGCACCCTTCCCTCCAACCATCAACCCCAAAACTAGCTGCCATTTTTCACAGTCAGCCAGAAGTGTGATGAGCTTGCAACAAGCAGGATTCAGAGAGATAAAATCAAAGAGTATACTCAGCATTACTGCACTGCATAACCCAAAGGAATGGCAAATGGCACATGAGCAGGAACTAATGGCTGATATCTTACAGTGCATGACAGTAATTTTCCAATAGTTAGAGGGTTGGAAGGTTATTATTTGGGAGATACATTCCATCCATCCACAGAAATTATAATTAATGGATTATTTCAGGCTGAAATTATTTAAGCCAGCTTTGATTTGCTTTTCATTTATTCTGAGAGTTTAAAAAGTAGTTATCATGGATAAGTGCATGCATACATAAACACATAAATAAAAGAGAGAATTAGAAAAATCATCAGATTCTCTTCCTATACTAGTCATTACATTAACCCAACACTAATCATTTTCTAATTTCAGAACCAGAAGAAAAAATTTTATGCTGAATTTAAATGCCATGTTTTCTTTTTTTCTCTTGCAGTGAAAGTTTTTCCGTTGGCACATATGAGAACACATGCATGCCTTCTGTAATGAGTGAATTCAGGTGGATTCATTAAAGCACCTTTTCTCAAAATTGAACACAGTTTTAACAATTCCCAAAATTACTATTACTGGATTTATGGTTTCACTCCTCTCAGGTAAATAAGCACTTTAATTCCATTTTAACTGCAAAAACATTTGCTAAGCAAGTCTATGACACTTCTATTGATAGTATCTGTTTCATCTTCCTGAAGCTCCTGGGCTACATATAAATCTCTCTTTTCTATCATTTAATGCTACATAAAATAATGCCAGTAGTGTTCGCCTGTCACTAAGTAATAATTTTAGAGAAAATAAAAATCAAGATAAATGTAAAACATGCTTGAATAATTTATTTAGGAGAGGAAAAATAAAGGTTATCATATACCCTGTTATTTTAGCTGCTCCCAACCAGTTCAACAATTAGTTTCAGCCTTTCACTCTCTCTCTCTCTCTCTCTCTCTCCCCATCCCATGCACACACACACACACACACACACACACACACACACACACACACACCAACTGCCTATGTTGAGAACTTTATTTTACTTTGCTACTTACTTTGAAATATATGATCAACGGAGGCTAAAGAATTATTTATGTGAGTTGGTGGTTTAATGCATATTTGATTTTAATTTTTATGGGAAGATCTGGACAAGTCACAAGTTTCAGGTTTCTCTTTTATGAAATAAGTTTTGCAACTCTTTTGGCTAAGTTACATATCCTGAATCTGTTACAGATTTACACACACACACACACACACACGTTCCACATATTGCAGCAAATATATTAACATACAGGAATTATTTTTTTCAAAAATTAGACTACTACTATTACTAGCATTCCTTTAAAGTATTCTTTTTTTCATTTTGGATATAATAATCTGCATTATAAACATTTCAGAAAAGATAACATAAAAGAATTACCCATAATGTCCACTGATCAATCATTACAATCATTTTTGTGTTTCTCTGATCTGAGACTAAATTTGGATCTCAATGTCTCTGAACTATTTATTCGGCTGTGCCCTCATCCACATGTTCTAGAATTTTAGCCCAACTTAAATTACTTCTTATCTTTGAAACTATTCAAGAGGTCTTACAAATATTCTCAAACCCCAAACTTGGGTAACCAGGAGGTATTCTATAGACCCAACAGTTCCTGGTCTGTGTGATGGCTGCTTTAGAAATGCACCATTCCCTTCTCACATTGACACTGTTGCCATCGAGCCTCTTTCAAGCCTGCCAACAGCTGAAACAGAAAAATACAGCATCATTGTATAGCTGACAATGCTTCCTGCTATTGCTGTCAGTTTCTGGCATCAACTTTGCTGAATCCACTCATGCTGATTTGCACTCTGAATCTCCCAAAGAGATTTTAGTAAAATGGCTAGGATTCTATATTCTTCTTCCAAGATTAAGCATAAATCCATAAAGATGGGGCTAATAGTATTGAGGATAATAGTGTAGGTGATGATACTGATGACCAAGCTAGTCATAATCAGTGGTGCTATATACAGAAGTAAGTAGCCCATCCCTCCAGCATGGCCCATCGTCCTTTTCCAGTTTAGGCAATTTGATGCCAGGCAGTCTTTCAACAAAGGCAAGACCTATCGGACCTCTCAACTAAGTACAAATTAGGCTCATATCAGTATACTAATAAAGGTGGATTTCCCTCCATTCTATTGTATTCCACTCAAGA
Organism: Cheracebus regulus; assembly: GCA_963574635.1. NCBI lineage: Eukaryota > Metazoa > Chordata > Mammalia > Primates > Pitheciidae > Cheracebus > Cheracebus regulus. The sequence goes on along the minus strand of CAUYQU010102847.1, from coordinate 21,687 downwards.
ATACCATATGCCAAGCACTGGGCTTGAGGCTAGAAATACAAAGTAAATGAAGCAGTTATAGTTTTATCCACATGGAGTTATAGTTTTTGGCAAGAAGAGAGATGGTAAACAAATATTTACAATATTGATAATGAATGTTGTAGAAAGCAAAGTACAAGCTGCTATGTAAAGCTATAGAAAGAGTAACATCAGGCATGAACTGTAAATTAGCTGTCATGCGTGAGTGTGTGATTGTGCATGCATGTGGGATGTGTGTGTGTGTGTATGTGTACTCTCTCATGTCCCTGTTTTGCCCCAGGTATGACCATGGCATTGTATCACGTAGAATTACTTCATGAATTTCAGTTGCCTACTTGGCCTCTCAAGGCAGCTGAGTTGTGAGTCTAGACTTAGTAGAGTCAAAGAAGACATACCAGATATAACACTTTAAGAATGAGCTGGAATTACCCATAAAATATGGGTGTGGGATATTGGAAAATAATATTCTAGTTAAAAAAAAGACCCTTATGTACAACAAATAATATTAAAAACAGTATCAGTAATTAAAAAAGTCATTTTTATCAGTCTCAGGTAATGGTCTAAGTACTTAATACACATTTTGTCATTTGGTAGTTATATCAATAACAAAAAGAAAATACTATTATTACTTAACCATTCTAGATGACGAAACTGAGATTTAGTGGTCAAGTGTGCCAAAGTTTATATACAGTCAGCCAATGGTTGTCTCAAGATATGAATTCATTTGTGTTAACCTTAGAGCATGAAATCTTAACCACTAACAATAGCAGTATTTTTCAAACTGTGAGTTCTGATTCATTAAAGGGTCATGAAATCAATTTAGTGAACCAATTGCCAAGTTTGGTTTTTTTTTGGCAAATATAAAGAAAGGATACAAATATTAGAGTACATTATAGCTAAAAAAAATAAACGTTGCTTGGTAAAACTTTGGTTTTAGTAAAATATGTGCATGAGTATAATGTAAAATTTAACTTATCTTTTTTGGAGTCAATTATGTTTGAGAAAGACAACATTATTCTTATTGACTCTCCAGCTCTGGCACAGAAAAGTAAAACTGAGTCTAAAATGACTATTGCATAGAACAAAGAAAGAACTAAGAAAGATTATTAGAAACGTAAGTAGGACATGTATGATGAAAAAATTTGTAGACTGCGATATGAATTTTAATTTAAGGGCAATGGGAAGATTCTAAAGGATTTAGTTAAGAGAGTTATACAGTATATATTTTTCATAGATCTTTTTGAAGTAAAGTGAGATAAAACAAAACAGAAATATTGGTCAGGAAAACATTTTGATCATCTGGAGAAGCAAAGTGATGGCTTAGATAAAGGTGTGGCAGTGAATATGGGGAAAGGTGGAAGGAGGATAGAGGTATTTTGGGGGAAGAATTGACAAAACAAGTATAGGATCATTTTGTTTGCTTTTATTTGTACATTGTTAATTATAGATCCAATTTTTTTCTTTTTATCGTTTTGAAACGGAGTCTTGCTCTTTCGCCAGGCTGGAGTGCAGTGGTGCGATCTCGGCTCACTGTACCTCGGTCTCCCCGATTCAAGCGATTCTCCTGCCTCAGCCACCTGAGTAGCTGGGATTACAGGATTACACCACACCCGGCTAATTTTTTGTATTTCAGTAGAGACGGGTTTCACCATGGCCGGGATGATCTCGTACAGATCCAATTTTTAACCTGCCCTTTTGTCTCATCATGAAAATTATCTGATATAGTAAAATATTATTTAAAATTATTTTTTAATTATGTAATATTCAGAATCATTAATTATTATATTACAACAAAAGTAATGCAAACTAATTTTAAGACGTAAAATATTCGGAAAAAATTTGTATAGTAAAAACTAGAAATCAACCCTGATGAAAAAACTTGCACAAATATCCATATGAACTATACATATTATTCCTTTCTCAACCAGGTTGAGATAAAGGCTATATAGTTGTTCTGCTTTATGCAAAAATCACATAGACCTAATGTTCATGGCTGCATATAGATTTGAATGGATATACCATATTTCATGCAATCAGAGATCAAAAGTACAATTCCATCTGGTAGTACCTTATATTACACTAACCTTAATTTAAAAAAAACCACCTAATTACCTAAAACCAAAAAAAAAAAAAAAAAGTGAGAGAGGGAGAGTGAGAGAAAAGAGAAAGAAAGGAAGAAGGAATGAAAGAGGGGAATGACAAAAGGGAGGGAGGGAGAAAAGGAAGAAAGGGAAGGAAAACAAGAAAGGAAATTTTGTAAATAAGCCTATGATTTTAAGGGCAAAATGGTCAGTACCACTTAATTAAATAAATTTTTGTTTTATCATTTCTCTTTTGGTGAATGATTTAAATGCATGCTTGCATTTGCCTATATGGAACCAAAGAGCTTCTCAGAATCATATGTGATTTATATTTCCTTTAAAAGCTTGGTTACTGTACTTTATTCAATATAATTAAAACAAAAAATGAAGACTGCAATTTCTAAAATGGGGAAAATAATACCTATGTCATGGGTTTGTTCTGAGTACTAGGGTGTTTATTTTTCTAAAACAGTTTCTACATAATTAGCATTATGTAGGCATTTGAAAATGAAAGGAAGCAAGATAAGAAGGGAGGATGGTTACTCACTGATATTTCTATTTCAAGAAATATTTTCAGGAAAAAAAGTTAATTTGTTTATCTAAAAGGTGGGTTAGCAGTTGGAAGGGGCTGATTAGTGTAAACTTGTTTTCAGAATTTAGAAATGTTTTTAGTTAATAAAAAAACTGTAGAAGAATGTTGGTACTGCTTCATCATTCTTTAAGGATAAGCCAGCACCTGTTAGCACAATTGGCGACATTGTTGTCACCACCCATTTAGTATGCTGATAATTGATCCTGAAGCTCCTTACACCGGGAATACAATCTGCATGCCTAGAATGATCCTTTAGTTCTATGAGTGTTTAACTAATTGAAATCTTTTGAGTTGCAAAATTATTATATTTTAATATATTAAATAATCATATTTAGTACATTTATTTGGAAAATACATTATCCACTTTTATTTCTCAAAATTATTTTTGCCTAAAGGTTTTTTCTTTGTAAATATAAAATTCTCCTTGTTTTTATTTACATTATGAGTCAAGAGGTCATATTAAAGTAAAGATAAAGTACAGAACTTTCACATAAAAAAGAAAGTGCTATAAATAAGCCTGAATAGAATTAACTGGTTTTAAAGCAGTGTCTACTGCTTCAATATAAGGGAAGAGAATAAATATCTCTATATGTATAAGTAAATAAACACATTAATGTATGCATACACACATATATGTGCACATGTACACATTATGTAAATTTATGTTAAATTAGTCATATTTTTATTAGTGTGAATATATAAATATACATATATTTAATCATAGATGAAATAAAAATATGACAGAATCATGTAAATAATCTATACTTGCATACAAACCATAAAGTGTTTTATCTTGAAGTGTCAATGAAAACTTAAATCTTGGTCCTGCAGATTCAGTCCATTTTATTTTTTAAATTAAACACAAAATAATAATAAACATCATCATTTATTGAATGGTAGCCATCATCAGGTATTTTACTAGAAGTTTTCAATATATTGCCACATTAGATCCTAAAACAATTTAGTGATCTAGGTAATATTGTTTCTTTCTAAAGTGGAAATAGTGAAGACCAATAAGTTACAACTGAAGTATAATGCCTTTCACCCTAATTTTAAAATGTCCTGTATTTTACATCATAATGGATATAGCATTTTTCAGGCAAAGCTATTTGAAAATCCAAAGTTTTCTTTTCCTCACAGTGTACTCTTGTTGATGATGATGATGAAAGTGTTCTTTATCTTGTCTTCTGTTGCATTTTGTAATTGTACTATATATATCATTTTATTACATGCAGATCCATTATCTATTTTTCTGTATCAAATAATGCATCACACTCTTACATCTGAGTATCAGATAAATTGCCAATATAATAATGTTTCCTTGTGGATATGTCTTTCCTCACTGAAAAGACCATATTTCCAATGTGGGCCAGAGATTACAAGCTATAAAGTGAAGTCTACAGCACCTAGGCCAATGCAAAGGACACAGGTGTTCATTAAATACCCACTGTCCTTTTGTCAGTTTGCTGAGAATGATGGTTTCCAGATTCATCCATGTCCAAACACTGCATGTTCTCACTGATAGGCAGGTGTTCAACAATGAGATCACATAGACACAGGGAGGGCAACATCACACACAGGGGTATGTTGGGGGTCAGGGGGCTAGGGAAGGAACAGCGGTGGGTGGGGAGGTTGGGGAGGGTTAACACTGGAAGAAATAGTGGGGGTGGGGGGGAAGGAGACAGCAAACCACCATGACATGTGTGTACCTATGTAATAATCCTGCAAGATCTGCATATGTACCCCAGAACTTAGAGTACAATTTTTTAAAAAGGCAAAAAAATAAATACCCATTGTCTCATAAGATTGTCAAGAATGTTACCAGAGATATATAATAGTTTACCCAATCCTTCCACATGAAACAACTTAGTAATTTTGGAGTATGTTTATTTCAGTCAAGTAAATCTCTCTTCCCCTCAATTTTTAGATCATTTTTCTATTTAGATATTAGTCAAGATTAATGGTAATATTGATAGTGTTCATTAGCTTAACAGACTTCATGAAGATCATAGAATTATTGATATATATAGATATTTGCCAACTCCCTTAACACATTTTTCCAGCCAAATGCCATATTACACAGTATGTAAATATGAAAACTTTATGTAAAATATGCATCAAAAATTGTACTTCTTTATATTGAGAAAATAAAAATTGTTACTCTAGAGTTGGAAAAATTTAATACATAAATTATAAATAAAGAGCAATTTATCACTGATAATTTTAAGTCATATAATGCAAGATTAGCTAAACAGAAATAACTTTCAATTAATATTAAAACTTGTTCACATGTGCTCACATATATTAGTAGATACCTGTTTAAACATATATTTTTTGCTGAGAGACCATAAAGTATATTTTTCTACATTCAAGGAAAGAACAAAATGAACAAATAACATTATTAAAGATGAATGGAGCTTTTAGATACATGAGAAATTCAATGTGAAGTAATTTACTTTGAGCGAGAATAATTTTCATTTTTGTACAGCTATGAAATCTCAGAGGTCTTCTGATGAAGAGGCCCTTTAAAACACTGCTGCCTTTTCTAGAATGTTAAATGCCTGGACATGACCCAAAATAGTCCACATCCCTGTAAACTGAGAACAGGATTCATCATATACTAGGAATGCAGGAAAATGAGGCACAGAGAAGAAAAACACACATGGGATTTCACAGGGCACATTATGAGTCTAAGTTGCTCTTTGTATTCAAACTTAAGATAAAAATCCAGAGCTTATAAAATCAAAAGGCCTGAAACAATAACAAAAGCCACAAAGGGATTTTCAGGCTTCTTCTAATTCTGATATATTGAATCAGTTCAAGCGGAGAAGATGGATATTTAATTGGTTAATCCTTGAGTCAAATTTCACTTTTATACAACTCAAATTCTATATATAGAAAGTAAAGGGAAAGGAAAGGGGAAAGATCAATTTTTATTTATCTGATATTGTCATGATTAAAGGACTCACTGAAATGATAAGCTTCACTTTATAGATTATTCATACAAAGATAAGGCAATGATGCACAAACACATAGATATAAATGCACATTTTAATCATTCTCTCCCTCTCCCCACCCTCTCCTCTCTCTCTTTCTCTCTTTTTTCTCTCTCCATCATTCTCTTTCTCTCTCTCTCCCTATATATATATATTTTTTTTGACAAATATATATATATTTGTCTAAAAAAAGCTGAATAATTAATCTTAGAACTATTTAAACCGTAGCTTTCAGGAAAATGGATTCCAGTGCAAACCATGATTGCCTCAGCCTTGAATACTTCATTGTTTATGAACTTTTTTCCTCCTATTCTTTGTTTTAGGGGCTATGTTACAGAGAGTTGAGTTTGATAAAAATGTAAACTTAGATACAGCTTTACTGTTACAAACTGCTTTCAGTGTATCAATTTCCAGAATCAAGGAAGAAATACAAGGTTACTATAATGCCTGTCTTCCTGAAAAAGTCCTTTTACAAATTTAACTAAACCTGACAATAATTTACCATATCTTCCTGACTGAAATTAATATTAGAAAAAAAAATCTCCTCTTGAAGAACTGCATTGTATATTTTATTTTTTAAGGAATTTTAGATGTTATCATTTATCCTAAAATGTTTGCTTAAAATATTTTCTTCTTTTGAATGAAAACAAATTACTTACTGTTTTCTTTATATATAAATTAGTCTAAATAGAAATTACATAAAATTCCAAAAGATTCATTCAAATCTTTGCCTGTTACTTTTATGTCATGAAGGTCAATGTTTAAAAAAGTAATATAATAATTTTGCATTCTGGTTATTATTCAATACAGAATTATTTAGTACATGTCGTCTCTGGGGAAGTATAAAGAAGAAAACATCATTCTGACAGTCAAGACCAAAAAAAGTAGAGTAAGTCACCACAATTCTTTTTTCAAACACTCACTTACTATGTGTTCTGAATTATATCCCACAATTTCCCCTCAAATTCACTTCCTTCCTATAGTTCATTTATTTGTCCATTCATAGAACAATTTTGAGTCTCTTTATGTTTCAAGTGCTAAGCTATTCTCTGAGTACATGGAAATTGCATGAGTTATAGGCCTCACCCCTCAAAATATCTAGCAACAGTAGGAGACTTTTAAAAGTTGGCAATAAGAACATAATTGGAAATATGATCATGGTAGAGGCCTGTAGTTACAAAATTTCTCAAGAGCACCTCACTTTATCCAAGAAAATCAACAAAGTTTTCAAAGAAAAGATATGATTTAAAGTCATTAATAGCAATTATTATTTAAGAATTTTGAACTGTAAATTAAGTAAAAGATACTGAAATGACTCAAAGGTGCAAGAGAGTATGCCTCATCAGAAAACTGCAAGAATTTGTGTAAAGCTGGATAAGAGTGATCTCTTGAGGTTATAGCAGGAGATTAGATGGAAATAAGGATCCTGGTAAATATCTAAAACTTTGAACTTTTACCTAACGGCAAAAAGTAGCCAGTAAATGATTTTAAGCGTGTGTTGATAAGACTTAAGTTTTAGGAATGTCACTCTCACAACTATGTGGCAGATAATCCAACTGGGGTCGGGAAATTGATTAAAAAATCTATTCTAGTATTCTGGAGAAAGAAGGCATGTCTGAACTAATGAAATCCAGTTGAAACGGGGAGCAGAGGAAAGCTCTGAATGTTATGTGGAACACAGAGAAGATAGGACTTGGGGACAGATTGGATGACATAAGAGAAAAAGAAGAGTTTAAGATTACCCTCAAATTTCTGAGTTGAAAATAAATGAATGTGTTATGATTCAGTAAGATAAGAAATATACGGGTTGGAAGTGAATTTGGGTTGAAATATGGTGAGTACGATTTTTGAAATGTTATTAGGTCTCAAACAGTTTCATATAACTAGGTAAAAATGTTGATTATGAAACTGAAAATACAGGTCTAGAACTGAAGACAAAAACCTCAGAGGGAGAGCATCTGTAAGCGATAAAAAATATCTGTGTGGATAAGATCTGTGTGAGAATATTCAGAACGAAATAAGCCAAAAGCCACCATCACATTATATTTTGACATGTTAACTATACATTAAATTTATGTCAGAAATATTTCTTAAAAGAAAGGCAGAAAGATATAACGAATCCAAGCATTAGTTATATTGATTTTCCTATTGAGAATATCAGAGTGCATTGATGTAGTCATTGACATGACACAAGAGGGAATAGCTGTAATTTCCATGTCTGTTAAGCCTGTACCTAAGCTCTCCTTCTCGGATGTTGTATTAAAGGTTCAGTATCTGTCCTTTTATGAGTGTTTTGGATTAACCACCTGCTATTATATATAGAAACAGAAATGAAATGGAGTGGCAAAATAACTTATTGAAGTTCACCTAATATATTCAGATGAAAATCAGGACTAAACAGTCAATGTGAGTGACAGTACATTTATCATTCTTGTGAGAAAATAAAATGAGTGAATCATATTAAATACCACAATGTAGCAGGATGCATATTTTAAAAGCCCCAGAGAATATGGCTTGGTTACCTTTGGCCAAAATAAATAACAATGGCAAAATCACTGCTATGTGCTCACCAATTCATTTCCCTTTTGTTCCTAGGAACAAATTAATCTACATTTTCCAGTGTCTCTTGCAGTTAAATGGGCTTGAATGATTAAATTTTGTGTAATGCAGTATAGGCAAAAGTGAGGCAAGTCACTTCCAAGCCATATTAGTTTCCTGTTGCTGCTTAAGACATTGCTACAAGCTTAGCAACTTTAAAAAATACAACCTGGTTATCTCAGTTTTCTTAGGTGAGATTTTTGGGTATGGCATGACTGGATACTCTGCTCATCATGTCACAGCATATTGACAAGTTAGGGAAGTGGTGCCTGTTGTTCTCATATGGGACTCCAGGATCTTCCAAGTTCATTAGTTGTTGGCAAAATTCATTTCCTGAAGCTGTAGATTGAGATTCTAATTTCCCTACAAGCTGTCTGTTGGCTTCAGATTGCTCTCAGGTCTTTGTCATGTAACCCCTCTAGCTTCAATTTTTAATGTTCATTCTTCTATCTTAATTCTTTTTTTTTTTACTTTAATTTTAGGGTCTGGGTACATGTGAAGTTTTCTTATATAGGTAAACTCATGTCATGAGGGTTTGTTGTACAGATTATTCTGTCACCCAGGTATGAAGCCTAATACTCAATAGATATTTTTTATGCTCCCTTCCCTCCTCGATCCTCAGTCAGGACTCAGTATCTGTCCCTTCTTCGTTTTAATAAGTTCTCATCACTTAGCTCCTACATACAAGTGAGAACATGTTATATTTGGTTTTATGTTCCTGTGTTAGTTTGCTAAAGATAATTGCCTCCAACTCCATCCATGTTCCTGTAAAGGACATGACCTCATTCTTTTTTGTGGCTGCACAGCATTCCATGGTATCTATGTACCACGTTTTCTTTATCCGGTCTATCACTCATGAGCATTTAGGTTTGTTCCATGTCTTTGCTATTGTGAATAGTGCTGCAGTGAACATTTGTGTGAATGTATCTTTATTGTAGAATGATTTATATTCCTCTGGGTGTATACCCAGTAATAAGATTGCTGGGTCAAAAGGTAGTTCTTTTAGCTCTTTCAGCAATCATCATACTGCTTTCCACAATGGTTGAACTAATTTAATCTCACACAGACAGTGTATATATAAGTGTTTCCTTTTCTCTGCAACCTTGCCAACATCTGTTACTTTTTGACTTTTTAATAGCAGCCATTCTGACCAGTGTTAGATGGAATCTCACTGTGGTTTCAATTTGCATTTCTCTAATGATCAGTGATACTGAACTTTATAAAATATGCTTGTTAGCCATAAGTATGTCTTCTTTTGAAAAAGTGTCTATTCATGTTCTTTGCTCACTTTTTAGGAGGGTTGTTTGTTTTTCTCTTGTAAATTTATTTATAGATGCTGGATATTAGACCTCTGTCAGATGCATAGTTTGAAAATATTTTCTCCCATTTTGTGGGCTATTTACTCTGTTGATAGTTTTTTTTTTTTTTTTAGCTGTCCAGAAGCACTTAAGTTAATTAGATCCCATTTGTCAATTTTTGCTTCTGTTGCAATTGCTTTCAATGTTTTTGTCATGAAATCTTTGCCCTTTCCTATGTCCGGGATGGTATTGCCTAGGTTGTCTTTCAGAGTTTTTTATAGTTTTGAGTTTTACATGTAGATATTTTATCTTAATTCTGGATGTGAATTAATTAACATCAATTCTCTCTTGTTTTGGGTCTCTTATTTTCAGTCTCTGACCAAGTCTTATGTAATTGAATCAGGCCCACCTGGATAGGCTCTCTTTCTAAAAGTCAACTGTGCTGAATAGCATAGCCTAAGCACAGGAGTCAAATAACTCGTAATCAAAAAGTGTGTACACCAGGGACTGGGAAATCTTGGGGGTCATCTTAGAATTCTGCCTACCAAACTAATCCATAAAATATCTCATGGGGCTTCCACTCACTTGCTCTTTCCTGCCTTCTGACAGATGCAGAAACCCAGTGGAATCCTCTAAGGCCTTGAAAGATAGTGGGGCCACCAGATGGAAGGACCATAGGTCCCCAAATGAGTATCACTACCAACTACTCTCCCATCCCCTACCTGCTTGCATTGCTCTGGGAATGAGCAAGAAACAAATCTTTATTGCATTAGACTTTTGGAGTCTTTGTTACAGAAGAACGCCTATTTTGGCTAATACATAAATATATTAATGGGATAATATTGTGATATATATTAAAAGGTTGCTGTTTTCCAGCTTTTTACGTAGACCTTCCTTTCCTTCATAATTCAGGCAGCATCTGTCACTTTCTATATGCAGTTTTGAGCCAAGCTAAATAGATTTTTTTAATTACATGCAGATAGCAGTTTAAGAGTTAATGTGCTTTTGATGTGCAATATGCAGCCTTTATTGAGTAAAAAGTGTTACTCTTGGAATTATAGATAACTGGCCTTTGCATATCAAGAGCAAAGTTGTGAGGCTCAAGATAGAGACTATGAATCATGCATCAGAAATTAGTGAAATGCACTAGTTTTACTCACCTAAAAGGAGAAAAACTATGATTGCAGAAGGAAGGAGGAAGACAGTGAGATGTGGTGTGATACTGTCTAGGTTCAGAGAAGTAGAGAGACCCACATTCCTGGGGAAAGTGAAAGCCTCATAGAGAAGCCCCTTGTGCCAAAGGAGGTTGAAATGGTCAAGAACTACAGCTGATAGAAGTGCTTAGGTGCATGTACCAGAATCAGTGGTGGAAAAGGACCTGAGAGTTCTAAAGCATTCTCTAAAATAATCAGCTGGCTGACAAATTTGTAGGGACTAAGAGTGAGGACAAGGACCCATAGCACATGACAAGTTGACTAGCAGAGGCTAAGTCTGTGAAGGTGAAAACAGAGGCCAGTGCTGAAGACTAGGCAAGATCATGACACCTCGGTGGAACTTGCTAAAACTGGAGGATGGCACTCATTGCAGACCCTCCTCTGGTATCAGAATGATATATTAAGTACCTCCCCTATTGTCATTCATATCACCTCCAGGGTGAGAGGGAGAAAATAAAGAAAGATAAGAAATACAGATTAATTTGACTTGTATCTTCATTTTTAACCTGTAAGTCACTAGGCTTATAAACATCAATATCAGACGTTTCACAACCAGCTGGACTACAGGCCCAAACTGAGGCCCAAATTGAGTCACTATGGAGAAATATGTAAAATAACATCTATGAAGACAAGATGTTATATTTTCATTAAATGACTTGATGGGATGCTTTTTAATGTATATATCAATAGCTACTGATATTGAAAAGAGAAAGAAGAGAAAGAAAAAGAGAAAAAGACTTCCCAAATAAAAAGCTTCTTAACTTAATAAAGGAGACCTACTGAAGCAAAGGGATTTTGTGTCTTTGTGGCTTCCATTTCTTCTACCTAACTCTTAAATGTTCCCTTATATTTTATCCTCTGCCACCTTTGTAGCACACTCCAAAACCCATTCTAAACAAATCTCATTTAGTAGTGATGTCAGGAAGATGGCAAAATAGGAGTTCTTTGGCTTCATCCCACAACCACAGAAATTCAACTAGCAACTATTCACCATCAAGGCTATCATTGTAAATATCCCAGAATTTAGAAATCAGACTGAGACACTCTCTTAGACTATAGAACCAAGAAAGCTGCTATTGAATGGTAAAATGAATGGTTCTCTTTGACTGTACTACCCATCCTACAAGCTGGCACAGCACCAGATAATTCCTCTGGACTCATGGTTTCTACAAAGGGAAAAGTGAGTTGAAGACAGACATTCTGCTTCCCCACTGTTCTAGGACGGTTCACGGGAGGCTCACTCCCATCTCATTTCAAAAGAAGCACTGGAAATAATAGCAGGGCTATACTCCCTGTGGTCAGTTAGAAAAAACATAAAATGCAAATGGGGCTTACAGTGACCAATGCACAGTCCTTGGTGGTGTTTCTACATTCCAGCCAACAGTAATGCCATCCCAAAGAACTAGCCAATAGCACTGCACTGTAGGAAATATGGTTTAGGGATCTTCTAGGATTACAACCCTAACCAATTTCCCCACAGAGCCTGGGTACTCTCATTACATCTTCCCCAGAGCGAGAGGTAACTGTAGGTAAGCAATTACTCATGAAGGGAACCTCTGACCCCACCCAACTCAAGAGGGTGGTCTAACTAAATTCTGATGTTTCTATTAAGTATTCAAAGCATGGAGGCAATTGCAAGTCAGTTATTACCCACAGAGGGATCATCTGGCCCTAGTCAATGCAACCACAGTGTGGTGCCTTTGCCAAGGTGCTCTGCATAGGTATATCCTAGCCCAGGAGGCAAGCCCAAGTCTACACATATCTGTGGAGCATAGCCTCTGGCCCTGCACATGTTGTATGGCCAAGTAGCAACCCAGAGATCTCATCCAGCCTCAGAACCCATCACATAGAACTGCCCACATACAGATTCCAAACAATAATACCACCCATTCAAGGAAGACAACCTGCAACCCTCCTCAAACAGAGATGATTAGAGAGCAGCCAGCATTCTCGTCTGACAACAAAGTTTAGTCAGTGGTCTCCCTAGACCATGGAGCACAACCAGCAATACCATTTAACCTCAGAGCACAGAAATGACCCAGTCCAACGAGAAAACCTGACACCAAAGTCTGCTTTTCCGTGGTTGCTACTAGTCAACCCACACAAAATCCCAGGCTAGACTAAATAGTAAAGACCTATCACCACCAAAGAACATCTGCAAAGGCCAGAAAAGACAGCCATTTATCAATGTGCAGGCATAAATTTAAGGACACAAGGATCATGAAAACTCAGGGAAAGATAATACTACCAAAAGGAAATAATAAATCTCCAGTAATAGGCCCAGAAAAAAAATGAAGATCTGTAAAATGACAAATAATTTAAAATAATCCTCTTAAAGAAGTTTAAGACACTATAAGAAAATACAAATAGAAAATTAAAATTTGGAAAACAGTTTAGAACAAAAATCAGAAATTTGAAAAAGAAATAGTAGCAATAAAAAAACAAATACAAGTCATAGAGATTAAAATATAATAACTGAACTTAAAAAATCACTAGAAAGTTTAACAGCAGATGTAAACGAAAGAATCAAGTGAGCTCACAAAAAGGATATTTGAAATTATCTAATTAGAGGGACAAAAAGAAAAAAAATAGTAAAAAAGAATGAAGAAGGCCTATAGGAATTATGGGAACTAGCTATCAAGTGAAATAATCTTTACATAATAAGATGTCCTCAAGGAGAAAAAAAAGGTAAAAAGATAAAAAGACTATAAAGCACATTTTAAGAAAATAATGACTGAAAATTTCACAATTTTGGGGAAATATTACTATGGGAAGCTCAGAGGTCACGATCAAACCCAAATCAAGGAGGACTTTACCAAGACATATAATAATCAAATTACAACAAATCAAATAAATAAAAGAACACTGAAAGAAGCAAAAGATAAGAAACACATCACATTCAAGATAGCCCTAATATGATTTTCAGCAGATTTCTGAGAAGAAACTCTACAGACCAGGAAGGAGAAGGATGCTATATTTAAAGTGCTGATAGAAAAAAATGAATAAACAAACAAAAACAAATTTTAAAACCTGCAAACCAAGGACACTTTATCCACATATATATCCTTCAAAAATAAACGAGAAATAGAAACTTTTTATTATAAACAAAAGCTAAGGGAGCTCCTCACCACCAGACCTCCTTTACAGAAACTGTCAAAGGAAATTCTTTAAACTGAAATGAAAGGATACTAATTAATAGTATAAAATATGCAAGTAAAAAACTTGATAACATAAATCATATGTAGTTATACTAATTCTAATACTGTAAGAGTGGTGTGTAAAGCAATTCTATCTCTACTAGTAGGATTAAAAGACAAATCTACTAAAAACAACTGTAGCTATAACAAATTATTAAGGAATAAAAATATAAAAACAAATGTAAATTATGATATCAAAATTATAAAAGGTGGGGAAGTAGTGAAAGTATAATTTTTGAATGCTAATAAGGCAAGATATCACTTTAAAGTAGCCTGTTATAAGAATAAAATTCTTTATGTAAGCATCATGATAACCACAAAGCAGAAACCTATTGTAGTTGCACAAAATATAAAAAGAAAGAATTCAAAGAATACAACCACAGAAAACCATCAAACCACAAAGGGCAATGGCAAGAGAGAAAGAAACAAAAGATCTACAAAACAATCAGAAAACCAATTATGAAATGGCAGTAGCAGATTCCTACCTATTAATAATTGCCTTGAGTGTAAATAGATTATATTATCCTATAAAAGATAGAGTGGCAGACTGAGTTTGAAAGAGTATAAGAATATAAGATCCAACCATATGCTGCTTATAGGAGACTCATTACTAGTAAGGACACAAATAGATTGAAAGAAATAGAATAAAAGGAATGGGAAAAGATATTCTATGCAAACAGAAACCAAAGGGGAAAAAGGTAGTTATAATTACATAAGACAAAATAGACTTTAAGTCAGAAACTATAAAAAGAGACAAAGAACGTCATGACATAATACTAAGTTAATTTTCCAAAAGGATGTCATAATTGTAAATATATATGCACCCAACATAGGAACATCTAAATACATAAAGCAATGATTTAGTGATCTGAAAGGAGAGATGGGCTACAATATTAATAATGGGGCACTTCAGTCCCCCACTTTCAACATATAGATGAAAAATCAATCAATAAATATTGTACTTCAATTATAGTGTAGACCAAATTGACCTAATATATATGTGCAGAACATTCTATCCAATAGCAGCGGGATATACATTCTTCTTAAGTGCATGCAGAACATTCTCCAGGTTAGATTACATGTTAAGCCACAATACAATTCTTAATAAATTTGAGAAGACTGAAATCCTATGAAGTATTTACTTGGATAACAATAGCGTGAAATGAGGAGTCAATAATAAGAAATCTTGAAAAATACACAAATTTATGGAAATTAAACAACATGCTCTTAAACAACCAGTAGGTCACAGAAGAAATCAAATAATATATAAAAAAATACCCTGAGACAAACTAAAATGGAAATATAACATACAAAAACATAGGATGCAGCAAAAAGTAGTTCTAAGAGGAAAATTTGTAGTGATCAATGAAAAACAAATGACAAACATTCTGATGTTATACCCCAAAAACCTAGAAAAAGAAGAACAAAGTAACCTCAAATTTAGCAGAAGAAAGAAAATAACAAAAATTATAGCAGAAATAAGTGAAATGAGAGTAGAGAAATAATTTAAGAGTTTGTTTTGAAAAGTTAAAATGGGCAAACCCTTAGCTAGGCTAGAAAAAAAGAGAGACTACTCAAATGAAAGAGATGATAAATGAAAGAGGAGACATTGCAATTGATACAACCAAAATAAAATGATTATAAGAAACTATTGTAAAATATTATATGTCAACAAATCAGATAATCTAGAAGACATGGATAAATTCCTAAACTAAAAAATCTACCATTATTAAATCACAAATAAATTAAAAATCTGAATAGATCAATAATGTGCAAGAAGATTGAATGTGTCGTAAAAAGTCTCCTCTCAAGTCTAGGACTGACTAGCTTTACTATTGTATTATACCAAACAATTAAAGAAGAATTAATGTCAATTCTTCTCAAACTCTTTCAAAGAATCAAAGTAGAGCTAATAATTCCAAACTTATTTTATAAAGTTAGCATTAACGTATAAGGGCCAGATAAGGACACTACAAGAAAATAAATATATAGGCCAATATTCTTGCTAAATATCTGCAAACAAAATATTTTATAACCAAATTAAAGAACACATTAAAAGAATTATTCACTATGATCAATTGAGATTTACCCCTACAATGCAACAATTGTTCAACATATGCAAATCAATAAATGTGATACACTACATTAACAAAATCAAAGATAAAAATTATACGATCATCTTAACAGATGCAGAAAAAGCATTTGACATAATTCAATACTCTTTCATGATGAAAAAACTCTGAACAAATTAGGTATAGAGTAAATGTACTTCCACCCAATAAAGGCCACATATGATAAACCCTTAGCTAATATCATGTTCAAGGTTGAAAAGTTGAAAGCTTTTACTTCAAGATTAGAAACAAGACAAGGATTTCACCATCTCACCATGTCTTTTCAACATAGTACTGGAAGTCCTAGCAGGGACAATTGGGCAAAAAAAGAAGAAGGAAAGAAAGAAAAAGAAAGAAAGAAAGAAAGAAAGAAAGAAAGAAAGAAAGAAAGAAAGAAAGAAAGAAAGAAAGAAATAGAAGACATCCTAATAGGACAAAAAGAAGAAAACTTGTCTCTTTTTGCTGAAAACATGATCTTACATCTAGAAAGCCCTACAGACTCCCAGTAGAAAACTATTAGAACTTATAAATAAATTCAGTAAGGTTGCATGATACCAAATCAACATAAAAATCTGTAGTGTTTCTATTTCTATTTACTAATAACAAACTGTCTAAAAAGGAAATTAAGAAAACAATCCCATTTACAATGGCAAAAAAAAAATAGATTACTTAGGCATAAGTAATTGAATACTTAGGCATTAATTTACCTAAGAAGACAAAAGACCTGCATTCTGAAAACTATAAAACACTAATAAAAGATATGAAATAAAACAAATAAATAAAAAGATATTTTGTGTTCATGGACTGGAAAAAATAAAATTGCAAACATGTCCATACCACCCAAAGCAATCTCAAGATTCAGTGCAATCCCCATCAAAATTTCAATAGCATTTTTCACTGTAATGGAAAAAGCCATCCTTAACTGCATATGGAACCACAAAAGACTCTGAATAGCCAAAACAATACAATCTTGAACAGAAAGAACAAAGCCACACACATCATAGTCTTTGATTTCAAAACATATTATAAAGCAAGCACAATCAAACAGCATCATCCTGGCATAAAACAGAAACATAGATGAATATAACTGTATAGAAAAATCAGAAATAAACCTACATATTTACTGTCAACTGATTTTTGATAAAGATGCCAAAAACACATAATAGAGAAAGGGCAGTATCTTCAATAAATAGGATTGGAAAACTTAGATATCTACATACAGAAGAATGAAATTAGACATTTATACTACAGAGAAAAGTCAACTCAAAATAAAGACTTAAATATAAACCTGAAACAGTAAAACTGCTATAAGAAAACACAGGAGAAAAGCTCCACAACACTGTTTTGGGCAATGATTATTTAGATAGGATCCCCAAAGCACAGGCAACAAAAGCAAAAATAGAAGAGATAGCATCAAACAAAAAGCTTCTGCAGAGCAAAGAAAACAATTAACAAAGCAAAAAGACAACTCACAGAAAGGAAAAAAATATTTACGAACCACATATCTGTCTTAATTTTTGTTTTGCTATAAAGGAATACCTGAAGCTGGATAATTTATAAAGAAAACAGATTTAATTGGATCACAGTTCTGGAGTCTATACAAGAAGTATGGTGCCAGAATCTGCTTCTGGTTAGGGCATCAGGCTGCCTCCACTCAAGGACGAAGGCAAAGCAGAGCTGATGTGTGAGAGACCAAAATGAAGCAAGAGAGAGTGGAGAGAGATGCTAGGCTCTTTTTAACAACCAGTTCTTGTGGGAACTAGCAGAGTGGGAACAAACACAGTGAAAATGCACTCACCTTTCCCAGTCAGGGCATTAATCTCTTCATGGGAAATCCTTTCCCATAACCCAAATACCTCCCACTAGGCCCTGCCTTCCAACATTGCCACACTTAAATTTCAACAGGAGATTTGGAGAGAACGAACGTCCAAATATACTATAGCACCATACATTTGATAGGGGCTAATATCCAAAAATTTTAAGACACTCAACTTAGTGGCAAGAAAAACAGCCCAATGTTTGGATTAACAACATGGTTTAAAAGTAGGCACAGACCATAATAGATGTTTTTCAAAAGACATACAAATGGTCAATAAAAACATGGAAAAATGCTCAGCATTACTAATCATTAGTGAAATGCAAATTAAAACCACAATGAGGTATCACCTCACACCTGTTAGAATGTTTTCTCTCCAAAAGATGAAAAAAAATAAGAGACAGGATGCAGAGAGATAGATTTCATACAGTGTTTGTAGAAACATAAACTGGCAAAGCCCTTATGGAAAACAGTATGAAGTTTCCTCAGGAAACTAAAAATAGAACTATCATATGGCTCAGTAACTCATTTCTGGGTATATACCCAAAGGGACTGAAATCAATATGTTAAAGGGATATTTGCACTCACATGTTCATCGCAGCATTCATTATTCGCAATAGGCAAGACATGGAATCAACCTAAATGTCCATCAATGGATGAATGCATGAAAAAGCATGTGGTATATTTGCACAATGAAATAATATGCAGCCTTTAAAAAGGGGGAATCCTCTCATTTGTGACACCATGGACGAATCTGGAGGACATTATGCTAAGTATAATAAGCCAGGCAAATACCTTTGATTTCACTTATATGTGGAATCTAATTAAGTTAAACTTATAGAAGTAGAGAGTAGAATCATGGTTACCAGAGGTTGCAGGGTTATGGAGTGAATGGGAATTGTTGGCCAAAAAGTATAAAATTTCAGATAGATGGGAGAAATAAGTTTTGAGATCTATTGTACAGCAGGGTGACTGTAGTCAATAATAATGTGTTATGTATTTCAAAATAACTAAGAGAGAAAATGTCAAATGTCGCATCACACACACACAAAAAGGTAAGCAAGGTAATGGATATGTTAATTAGATTAATTTAATCATGTCACATTGTAAAAATATATCAAAACATCACATTCCATCCCATAAATGTCTATAATTATAATTTTTCAATCAAAAATAATATTAATAACAGTTTTAAGTCAAAAAATAAAATTAGAACAAAAAGAAATCTTGCTCACATCCATATCGTACATTGTTGACTGCAAATCTCTAGCTTCACCTCAGATCTTTCTTCAGAGCTCCCTGCCTATATTTTCAAATCATTATTGCACATATTTGTCAAACACTTCTATATCTTGTAGGAAGCTTCATCAACATGCATCTCTTGCCCCATTTGCAACTCCTTTTGCTTTTTCTACCTTGACTCACTGAAACAAAAATTTAAACTTTGAGATTTCTCTTCCATCCCTTCACTTTTACTACTTTTATGAATTCTACTTCCTTAGTCTCTCCTCTACCTCATCTCATTTTCCATTGCCTTTGTCTATTACCAGACTTCAGTAATTTTTTGTAGGATTATGACAATAAACCTCTATGTAAGGACTGGTTACCTTTTTTCCCAGACTCCATACCCATCTCTACCTCAGTTCATTATCCATAAGTGTTTCCAGAATAATATTCCTAAAATGCAATCCAATCACATCACTCTTCTGTTTAAACTTGCTCAGAAACTTTCTTTCAGGATAAAGCCCATGATACACCCTTTAAGGCCCTTCATGGCCTGTCTTTGGATTTGAAACTTTATCCTCCTTTTCTTAACCTAGTGACCTACAAAGAAAAGAGTTCCCTGAATATCTTCTGTTCTTTAAGACCTCTGTATTTTGTACAGTGGCTACAACTTTTTTCTTTGTTTTGTTTTGTTTTGTTTTATGGAATCTCTCTCTGTCGCCCAGGCTGGAGTGCAGTGGTGCAATCCTGGCTCACTGCAACCTCTGCCTCATGGGTTCAAGCGATTGTACCGCTTCAGCCTCCCGAGTAGCTGGGATTACAGGCACCCGTCATCATGCCCGGCTAATTTTTGCATTTTTAGTAGAAATGGGGTTTCAACATGTTGGTCAGGGTGGTCTTGAACTCCTGACCTCAGGTGATCCACCCGTCTCAGCCTCCCAAAGTGCTGGGATTACAGGAATGAGACACCACACCTGACCACAGTGCTTACATTCTTAAACTCCCTTTTCCCAGTAACTTTTTTCCAATGCATTAAATCTTATTTATCGTTCAAGATTCACTTCAAGCATTACTTCCTCTGGATTTGGGTTTTTTTTTTTCCTGAAAACTATCATCTGGAGGAAAGATCACAAAAATTATCCTCCCCCTTACTCAATCGCCACCAAGAAGAACATCTCGGGATTATCTGTTAATGTGGTCTATACATCCCTGTTAAAATCATTCATTTATTTTTTCTTTAAGATAGCGGTGGATAGATTGGTAGTATTGGTAGTATACCTCTCTTATGACATTCTATCTTCATTTTCCAAAGTTCATTTTTGTTTCTCTTAATGTTATCTTTTTCATTATCTTCATTTCACTTCAGTTCCCTTCTCCCCATAATTGCCTCTTTTCTAGTTATTTAAAATATGTCTGTGAAATACAACTTTCATATTTGAAAAGTTACAACTGCATGTAGTGTTTCCTAATTCCTCTCTGGAATACCTGCTCCAATTTACATCTCTGGCAGCAGTGTATTGCTGTCTTTGTACATAAAGGTTAAAATTTCTTCTGTGTTTTCACCATTGCAAATAGTTTCTCCCACTTTTAGTTTTTTTTTATTATTATTATTCTCACTCATAGGTGGGTGTTGAACAATGAGAACACATGGACACAGGAAGGGGAGCACCACTTTTAGTTTTATATATTTAATATCTCTCCTAGAAGATAAATCTTCAATTGTAATAAAATCACATCCTTCAGTTTTTCTCCTTGTTGTTTGTACTTTCTGAAGTCTTGTTTACAATATATTTCCTCATCTAAAAATACTCTGGTGACTTCGTCATCCAGATGCTCAAAATTTTGCTTATATACATCCATTTTACTCATTTATTTTTCTCCCACCCTTCTCCCCTATCATCCACAATTAATACTTTCCTATTCCTTCTGGGAGAGTTTTGCTATTCAATCTCTAGCTCACTATTTTTTATTTATTGTATATATTTTGTCATTAAACCCATTCATTGTTTTTTAAAATTCATTCATTTCAGACATTTCCTAAAATACCTGTAAATTTTCTTTAAAATATCTCTGTCTTTATGTTTTAATCTTTTTTTATCTGTTGAATATATTTACAATTCTAAGTTTAAATTTTTATTATTTCTGTCGTATTTGTTTTGCTTTTAGGGCGACAATTTTTCCAATAGTGATTTTTATTGGAATGTGTTTAAGCTTCTCAGTAACTAGAAACTCAAATTTTATTGTATCTATCAATTGCTTTGACTGATTTTTGTTACTGGAGAAGAGTGACAAAAACCTGAGCGAGATAATTATCGCTTTGCATCATAGACTTATAGCCCTTCCAGCATTCTCCCACTGCCATGAAACTTCTAGCAACTCTCACTCTATCATTGCTTTTGTACTGGCCCCTTACTTTCTGTTCTGATTAGCCCATGCAGTGGGGAACAAGGGTTGAGATGCAAGAGTGTTCAGGAACTCCCCAGGCTGTGCGTCCTCACTGATAGAGGACCTACAACACAGCTAGACTACAGTTCACCACTCT
>CAUYQU010102846.1:0-18382 GCA_963574635.1 Cheracebus regulus | reverse complement strand
TTTCCTTTGGCAGATGCTCGTTCCCCACAGAGCCGGACCTTCCCGGGTTCGCTGTGCTTGCTGTGAAACTCTCAGTCCTCAGCGCTTCCAATTGCTGTTTTCCTTGTGGGGATGGGACCAGCCGAGCCCGTCCGTCCCGTATACTCGGCACTGACAAGTGCCGCGCTGGGGCACCGGCAAAACAGCCGCGCCGGCCAAAAGAGTCGTGCTGGCGACCCATGTGGCTCCTCTGCCGGGAATCTCCCGGTCTGTGGGCAACAAAAATTAGTCAGAAAGTGCGGCGTCCACTCGTTCTCTGCGCTTTCACTGGGAGCTACATTCCTGAGCTGTTGCTAATCGGCCATCTTGGATCTCTCTCCCGGAATGTATATTTTATTAGTTTCCTGAGAAAAGAGTCATTGTAAGCAACTTTTATTTTTGGATACCTAGTATGTTTGAAAATGTTTTTATTTCCTTCATACCTGATTGATACTTTGAAAATGGATTATAATTTTTTTTTCCCTTTGGAATTTTTAAGGCATTGTTCCATTGTCTTTCTGCTTCTATTTAAGTTGTTTAGAAGTCCCATGCCAACCCGATCCCTGATCCATTGTCAGGAACGCATTTTTCCTCTCTGAAACTTAGGATCTGCCATTTTAACCTCCTGGAATTTCACAGTCATAGACTTTGAGGTAGGGCCTGGCTGAAACTCACAATCTGGAAACTCATATCTTTCAGTTCTAACAAATGTTTTTGCATTATTTCTTTGTTTCTTTAGTTTTAGTCAGTCTCTTCTGTTACCCTGGAACTTCCGCTATTTAGATGCTGGAGTTGCTGGAGTGATCCTCTAATTTTCTTGTATGTCCTTTCTCTCTGTCTTTTTTCTTTATTCAGGGAAGAAATAGAAACTTCCTTAAGTTTGTCATCTACCTCTTCTATTCTGTTTTTGAAATGTGATTCTATTTTTAATTTTAAAGTGCCTTTCCATGTTCTCTGGATGTTCTTTTTTTTTTTTTTTTTCTACTTTTCCAAAGTGGTTTGGGTTTTTTGTTTTTTTTGAGATGGAGTCTTGCTCTGTTGCCCAGGCTGGAGTGCAGTGACACGATTTCGGCTCTCTGCAGCCTCCACCTCACGGGCAAGTGATTCTCTTGCCTCAGCCTCCCGAGTAGCTGGGACTACAGACACATGCCACCATGCCTGGCTGATTTTTATATTTTTAGTAAAAACGGGGTTTCACTGTGATGGCCAGACTGGTCTTGAACTCCTGACCATGTATTCTACCCACCTCCACCTCCCAAAGTGCTGGGATTATAGGTGTGAGCCACTGTGCCTGGCCTTGGGTTTGTTTCTTTGCTTGTTTTGAGACAGGGTGTCACTCCGTTGCCCAGCCTGGAGTGCAGTGGTATGATCTCAGCTCACTGCAACCTCCCAGGTTCAAATGATTCTCCCACCTCAGCCTCCTGAGTAGCTGGGACTACAGGCACATGCCACCACCACTTGTGGCTAATTTTTTTTTTTTTTTTGGTAGAGAGGAAGTTTTGCCATGTTGTCCAAGCGTGTCCTGAACTCCTGTGCTCAAGTGATCCACCTGCCTCAGCCTCTCAAAGTGTTGGAATTATAGCCATGAGCCACTGTACCCGGCTAGTTTGTTTTTTGATGGGATATCATCTCTAATTTCTGAAGATATTAATGATAGTATTTCAAAGTTTTTATCTCTCTGTGTAGTCACTCATTTTGATCTCTGTCTTTCATGGTAGTTCCTCAGATGTCTACTCATGTGTTTACGAGAGAGGCAGTGAGCACGTGAGAAACCGTGTATGGGCAGAGCTGGTTAACTCTGAGCTTCCCTGTAGGTCAGGGTTTCTCAGCTTCAGCACTGTTAACACTGGGGGCTGGATGTTTGTTGTTGGGGGCTGTCTTGTGCACTGTAGGGTGCTTAGCAGCATCCCCAGCCTCTTCCCACTAGATGCCAGCAGCATCCTTCCACTGTTGATGGCAATCAATCAGAAATGTCTCCAGATATTGTCAGATGTTCCCTTGGGGCAACACCTGTCCTCACTCACCATCCCCAGTTGAGAACCACAGTTGTAGGATGATCTGCTGGGGCTTTTCCTTTGGGGAATCTGTAGTGTTAGCAGGTGTTGGTCTTCCCTCTTGGGCTAGTTATATAAACCAAGAAAGATCTTCTCCTCTTCTGCCTGAGGGGTTCATCCTGGGAGGCCAGTGAAAGAAGCAGGGTATTGTGGGGGGGTCTCAGTTTTCTTTGTAGCCTTGTGTACTCCAACTGGGCCTTGTGTCTCCCATTTGGGGAGCCCTCTGCCTTTCAACAGGGTTGGGGAGTGTTTACCATGATAGGGAAGGGGATAAAGTATTAAAAAACAAACTCATTCCACCCTCTTTCTTGTGACTCCGCCTTCAGTCCAGCTCCAGAAGCAGGCGCTCCTCCAGTTCCCATACCTTAAGACCCTCAGGGAGTCCTGCTGTGTGTCAGGTGTTTCTTAACTGGCTCCTCATTGCTAGCTTGGAATTTGGCTCCCTGGGCCTGTTAAGTCAGTTCCACTTGTTTTTTCACCTTTTAGCTTCTAAATCTTGTTGCTCTTATTTATTTTCCTATTTGTTTTGTCCTTGTGGCTTTATGTTTTTTAAAACAATTACTGAACATGTTAGAGGATTTTGGAGAGGTCAAAGATAAATGCATGTGTTCACTTGGCTGGGATTTAACTGAAGTCTTCTCTTTTTTTTTAGTTAGAAACATAAATATGAAGAACAAAGTTATAGTGGTGGCTGTTCTGTTCAGTGCCAGCCTCCTGATGAATTCATAAAGAGGTTGCTTGGCATACAGGCTTTGGAGCAAATCGAGTTGAATTTCTGGGAGATTTCTGTTTCATCTGGCTCCTGGGACCACATGATGGCGTTTTCCTTCCATACGAGAGCATGGCTTTTTAGTGGCCAGGATCTGTTGTGTCCACCAGCCCCAGCAGACAATATCTTACTATTGGACAGAGGAAGATGGACACGAATATTCTCATTATGCAATTTCTATTTTGCTAGACTCTGTGTAGAGTCTGTATAGACCATGACTTTTCTGTTAACATATTTTTCAGATAGGCCAAAACATACTCTATTAGATTACAGCTTTCTTTAGTTACATTGCAGTCACCTTGATTAGATTTGGGTGTTTTCAGGTGTCTCAGTCATCTGAATATAAACCATATTACAGATGACTAATAACTATTACAAATTGATTTTCATTAACTTAATTCTCAAAATATGGCCCTATCTCAAATGAGTAGAGTGTCCTACTATATCTAATGTATTATTTTAGATTTATTAGATATATAGACATATATATAGGTATATATGTATGTGTGCATGTTTATATGTGTATGTATATATATATATACATATAAGTATATATACTTTTGATATATATATGTGTGTGTGTGTCTATATATGTGTGTATATATACATATGTTTACATACCTTTCATACAGTTATCAAAGACATTGGCCAGTCAGGAAAGAGCACTTCCAGCTCTGGGGACAGGTCGGGGATGGTCTGGACAGTTTTCCCAAGTGAGGAGCTAGTATATGTGTATGGTTTGGGGTGGAAAGGAGGCCCAGGCAGGCAGGACAAGGTATTCTAGGCCAAGAGAAGAGCACAGAAGGAGGCACGTGGGAGAGGCTGGGGTGGGTGGGGAGATGCAGGAGTAGCCTGTGTTCATTTTGGCTACAGAGTAGTCGTTCATCAGAGAAGTCATTAGATCTAAGGTGGGAAGAGGAGTTTGATGACTGCATGGCCAGCCTTGAACTCTGAGCTAAATAGTTTAGACTTCTAAAGGGCACAGTCTTCTGAAGATGGGTACCTTGATGGACAAATTAACAGAGAACATCCAGTAATACCTAATTTTCCACGTAGCCTTTTCTAGTTGTCAAGGGCAGACGTATTCTCTCCACTCTGAATCCCTGTGGCACTTATTAGCATCAGTGGCTCTTGGCTCTTGTCATTCATCTGCCTACATTTGAGGCTTCCTTGGACCTGTTTATCCCATTTAGCCCTAACAATGACATTAAGAGGTAGGTCATATTGTCTGCCACTCCCTCTGCATTCTCCTTTTTTTTAGTGGATGAGGAAATAGTCTCAGTGACAGGGAAATGACTTGTACAAGTTTACATACATGGCGAGTAAGAGGCTGCCCTGGACCTCAGGCCAGGCCCTCTGATTCCAGATCTGCATTCTGCTGTTCTCATGATGTCCCCTGGATGCCAATGTCTTACTGGTTGCTTAACTAAGCCAGTGGCTCTTTGAAGGGAGACTCACACGATTTGATTTTCTGGCCAGCACATAATGCAGGCCCAAGCGATGGAGCACAGGCTCTGACTAGACTCACTTATCAGCAACACAGGAGGGGGCTAAGAACTGGGACCTAGCAGGTTCCTATGCAATTTCACCAGATAGTAGGGTCCACACTCTAAGTCTGAAAGTCCCTCACTCCCACCACTCCCAGCCCAATTGCTCCAGTGATAGTTTTCCACCACTTCACCTAGAGCCTGGGCTCAGTGGCTGCCCTCACTGCCCTGGAGAAAGAGAGGAATGACAGCACCTGTCCCATTGCTGACTCTAAGGCTTTTATGAGAATACACAAAAGAGAACAGATACTGGAAACCACTAGAATGACAGCTTATCTGGTGATTTTCTTATAAAGCTTTATTATTGCTAGTTTCCTCGTCTATCTGTACTGTTGCTTCTGTTTGATTTTGTTTCACTGGCTCTTGCTTTGCTTCAGAAATGGCACATCTCCCTTGCCAGGTCCTTTAGAGTAGGAAATCAAAAAGTTCAGCTGCTAGATTGTCTGAACTTCTTGGAACACAGAGGATGCTAGCATAGACATGTGCGCATTATAGTACAGCGAGCCACTGAAACCTGCCTGCTGTGTGCAAAACGGGCGGGAGCACTCCATGGCCACATCAAAGCCCACGTGCATCTCCACTCTTTTCCCTTCCCAGGTCTTACTAGCCATTGGTTTTTTGAAAAAACATATTTGAGATATATTACTTTGGCTATTTTCTCCATATTTTAGCAAAATACCTGACTTTAGTTCTTGCCTGCCATATAAACATATGCACTTATTTAAACCAGCAAAATTTCTCAGCATGTTTGTTCTGAAGTTAATTTCACACTCAGTTCTCATTTTCTTCTTATTTATTACTCTGCCTCAAATCTGCTGAAACTGAATGGAAAAAGAATACTTAGACGTGGTTAAAAATTAGCAGCCAGTACATATGTCAAGTCTTTTTATACCTTAGCTCATTTCTGTTCCCAGCATTTAAGAGGAGGCTCCATTAGTAGTCCATTTTATAGATAAAAGAAACAGAAAAGGTAAGTAACTTACCCAGGGCCACACAGCTAGAAAGCCTGACTCAGACTCAGGAGGTCTGTGTCTGAAACCCATGATAGACTACCTTTGTTGAAACAAGGAGGGGGTGTGTGGGAGAGGGGGTGTGTGGGAGAGAGTCCTAAACTTGTTGTTAGGAGAATTGCATTCCTGCTTCACTCCTACCCAACTCTCTGTGTGACTTTGGACAGGTGGTGAGCTTCTTGGAGCCTGTTTCCTCATCAGTGAGGTGGCAGCTGCCCTGTCTTCCAGGCTGATGGTGAAGGGCCAGAGGGTAGCCTGGCTGCTGTGAAAGCATGAGCAGGCACTCTTCTGGGCTGAGGAGTTACGTAGGCTGTAGTGAGGTGGTGAGGCTACTTGTTTTGCTATAGACCTGGAAGAGCCCCATGAGGAACTGTCTGTAGTATAAAAGGGCCAGAGCTGGTGGGAAGAAGAAAAAGGGAAGTAATACAGAATAGGTAGTGGGAGGGGAGGCCTCAAACCCACACAAGGAGGATAAGCTCTGCTCAGTGGTGATGAATGCACATTGCGAAGAGTTGATGTGTTGGCCTCCGGGGACTTCTTGCAGGGTAATTCTGCAGCACCTCTCTGAATTTTCAAAAAAAATCTAGGTGAGTGTGTATGTGTACATATACATGTACATGTGTGTGAGTACCTGCAAGGCAAGATCATACCTTTGCACACTTGTGGACCTATGTGTATTTCTTCTTTTTTTTCTCTTTTTCTTTCATTTTTTTTTTTGAGACGGAGTCTTGTTCTGTCATCCAGGCTGGAGTGCAGTGGCGCAATCTTGGCACACTGTAACCTTTGCCTCCCAGGTTCCCGGGCGTGGGCATGCCACCATGCCCAGCTAATTTTTGTGTTTTTAGTAGAGATGGGGTTTCACCATATTGGGCAGGCTGGTGTCAAACTCCTGACCTCGTGATTCCCCCGCCTTTGCCTCCCAAAATGCTGGGATTACAGTCATAAGCCACCATACCCGGTCTTTATTTCTATTTTTCCTAGTAGAGACAGGGACTCCTTAGGTTGCCCAGGCTGGTCTCAAACTTTTGGGCTCAAGGGATCCTCCTACCTTGGCCTCCCAAAGTGCTAGTATAGGTGTGAGCCACCATGCCCAGCCCCTGTGTGTATTTTTTTTTTAATTGAGGTGAAATACACACAACATAAATTTAAGCATTTTTAAGTATATAATCAGGCTGGGTGCAGTAGCTCATGCCTATAATCCTAGCACTTTGGGAGGCCAAGATGGGAGGATTACTTGAGCTCAGGAGTTCAAGACCAGCCTGGGCAACATAGTGAGACCCCCATCTCTACAAAAAATAAAAAATTGGCCAGATGTGGTGTGTCATGTACCTGTAGTCCCAGCTACTTGGAAGACTGAGGCGGGAAGATTGCTTAAGCCCAGGAGTTTGAGGCTGTAGTGAGCCATGATCGCACCACTGCACTCCAGCCTGGGTGACAGAGCGAGATCCTGTCTCCTGTCTCCAAAAGAAGATTTAAAAACAAAGTATACAATCCAGTGGCATTTAGTATATTCACAGTGTTTTACAACCACCACCTCTGCCAGTTCCAAAACATTTTCATCTCCCGCTCAGAAATCGTGTGTGTTTTTGAAAGGGCCTGTTCTGTGGAAATGTGTTTGTGAGGACATCCTGATTTTATCTGCTAGGAAGCCGACCTTGTCCTCAGATGGCAGATTGCACTGTATGCGTTTGTTTGGCCAGCAGAGTGGGGCTCAAGTATTCACATTTCACATGGGTTTGTTGGGCATGGCTTAACTCCTGAATGCACTCTGGCTGCCTCATCTGGACATGGAGGAAAGCAGTGCTGCAGCCTTCATCTGAGTGTAGTTACCAGGGTCTTCTCTTTGCTGCTTGGCTGCTTGTCGCCTTTGTATATTAAAAGGATGTGTGAGTGTGTATGTCCACAGGAGACGTCAGCCTCTGTAGGCCAAGTGTTGAAAAGGGTGAGAGGGCTGCTCTGATGGAAGTGTCGGACCTGGGATGTCAATACACCTCTCTCTCCATAGCTAGTCCTGGGGATAAGTAAGTGCATGTTCTGGGTCTGAGCTGTCACAGTCTGGTGGTGATAACAGAAAACACAGCAATGGCCTATGTAGAGGGGGCTCTGAATAATCTCCATGAGCTGCAGAGATAGGGCCAGTGAGTGGCAGATCCTTTTACACTGTAGGGAAGAGGAGGTGGGGAGCAGCTGCAGGAGGAGAAGGCCAGGCAGGAGCTACCTTGGAAAAGCCAGTGAATACTTTGGTCTGATTGGACAACCCAGGTCATGTGCCCACCCAGAACCAGTGACTTAGTGGGAGGGGCAGGATTGGGGAATGAAACTCAATGATTGGCTGAATCAAAACAGGGACTCTAGATTTAGCTAAGTATGGGACCAGGGTCCCCAGGGGCATGTGTCTGAGTGGAGAAGGGGTGGTGGGTCCTGAACAGAATCAGGGTTTTGGAAAGAAGGAGGAAGTAGGAGAAGAATGCTGGATAGACAGTCAGCCGTATCCTCTATACCTAGATAAAACTAATGTCAAGACAATGCAGAAAAAGTGGTGGTGAAAAGCAGCAGCAGAAATGCTTAAAGCATCACTCAGTCTAAGGTTCCCCTATTAAGAACTGACATTATTCAGAGAGGTGGGTTGGATCCATTGGTGTGTCACAGAAAAATGGCCCTGCTCACAGGAGACAGTTTGATTTCAGGCTGAAAGTGACATCAGCAGCCTGATAAATTAACCTGTTACTGGAAAGAATTCATATATTTGATCCACAAGCTTTGTAGCTGGTGAAGGAGGTGCAGCTAGCACTGTGCAAGTTATCTGCACCATGACTGCAGCTGACCTTTCTCACTTCACCTTCCCAGGAGCTACCCTCATTCATACAGCAGGAACGTAATAAGCTGCTACCATAAGCCAGGCCTTGAATAATAGTCCTCTGCCCTCAGGGAGTCCTAGGGAAGATGCACATCAGAAAAGAGGCAATTGTGTTACAGTGTAAAAAATCAGATGAGAGGAGAAGCTCCTAGTGCTACAGAAGTGTAGAACATGGGGCGCTTAAGCTGAATTGGGGGTTGAGAGAAGATCTGCTGGATGAAGTAATTCCCAGACTCAAGCCTAGAAGACGAGGAGGAGCTCCCAGATGAAGAAATATGGAGAGAGAGAAGGAACAGTGAGACTCACTGGGCAGGTGACTGCTTTGGTGTGTGTGTTTGTGTTAGGGGTTGATCCTGAGAACGTCCAGGTTTCTGGCTCATGCAGCCTGGTTGAGTGGTAATATATTTTAGTGAGATGATGAACACAGGAGGAGTTGCAGTTCTGACTGGGAAGAAATGAATTTAGTTCAGAAATGTTGAATTTGAGATGCTTTGGTTTAGCTAAAAGGAGGTATGCAGTAACAAGCTAGTTCTGGAACTCAGAGGCAGAGAGCTCCTCTGGCTACCTGCTTGACATCTCAAGTTTAACATGTCCCAAACTGTTCTCTTGAGTTCTCTCCCCTTGATGCTTTTCCACCCTCAGTGTTCCTCATATGTCTAAAAGAAGCCATTCTTCCAACCTGCATAAGCCAGAAACGGAATCATTCTTTAGCTCCTGCTTGTCACCCCAGCCTGAGTCTACTTCCAGAATACAGCTAGAGTCCACCATTTCTCTAGCTGTCAACTGCTACCCCTTAGTCTAAGCCTCCATTATCTCTCAGTTGAATTACTATAATAACCTCGCCCCTTACACGCCTGCTGCCTCCAATTCATTCTCCTTGAGGTAGCCTAGATTGCCTTTTTCAAGTTTTGTGATTTTGGGGGAAGGGGCTCACCTTTTAATGACTTTCCATTGCAGGTGGGCTCTTGTGGTCCAAGCTGGCTCCCTCTCCAGCCCCACCTGTCACCCTGGCCTTTCCTGTGGTCTTCAGTATGTCAGGGCTTTTCTGTCTTGGGACTTTGGTATATACTATCTTGCGTCTGGCTCCTTAAGCAGCTCCTCAGGTCTCAGGTTCGATGTCACCCCTGCAGAGAGGTCTTTCTTGCCTGCCTAGACTGAAACTTGTCTTCCTGGTTATTCTCTCTCCCAGAACCTGGCTCTTTTCCTTCATAGCACCTGCCCCAATTTGCATTTATAGTCATTTTTGTCCCGATTTGTTAAATGCCTGACTTGATACCTCAATTTTATCAGACCCATCTCCCATTTTTATAACAAATATTTCCTTTTCACTTATCCTCAAATGAAATCTATAGATAACATTACCTCCCTATACATGTAATTTTAAATCAGTATAACATCCTGGCAGTGATATAAAGGAGAAATAAAAGGAAAGTAATTCATCATAAAACTATTTATTTCAGTGTTAAATTCCTAAACTCCCAGGGCCGAATATTCCAGAAATCATAATGAAGTAATCAGGCCTGCACCTATTATTAGGTAAAATGACCATGAATGCAACAGCTATAACTATTCGCTGACATACTTGTGTTTTATTGGTAATTTAGATACTAAGAGCAATATTGCCAGTGGCATGTGATTTTCTGTGATGGTAAGTAACTCCTGTGATGTTTCTTTTTTTTCGTATTTCTTTCTTTTTTTTTTTTTTTTTTAATTTGAGACAGGATCTTACTCTGTCACCCAGGCTGGAGTGTAGTGGCATGATCTCAGCTCATTGCAGCCTCAATCTCCCAGGCTCCAGTGATCCTCCCACCTCAGTCTCCCAAGTAGCTTAGGACTGTAGGCATGCACCACCACACCTGGCTCATTTTTGTATTTTTGTATAGATGGGGTTTTGCTCAAACAGTCCACCTGTCTCAGCCTCTAACCATAGAGTGCTGTGGTTACAGGCATGAGCCACTGCACTCAGCCTCCTGTGATGTTTCAAACAAGATAAAGTCTTTCTCCTTCAATATGGACTGAAATCACCTTCCTAGAAAATTGATTAAAGTCTGAGAGTCATGGTGCATGTCTGTAATCCCAACATTTTAGGGGGCTGACGCAGGATAAGTGCTTGAGCCCAAGAGTTTGATACTAGTCCAGGCAAAGAGCAAGACCCCTGTCTCTACAAAATAAAATAAATAAAAATTATTTCTGACTAGCTTGGCATGGTGGCACACGCCTATAGTATCAACTGCTCAGGAGGCTGAGGTGGAGGCTAGAGCCCAGGAGGTCAAGGCTGTAGCAATTTTTGATCACGCCCTTGCACTCCAGCCTGGGTGACAGCCTGAAACCCTGCTCGAAAAAAAAAAAAGAAAAAGAAAAAAAGAAAAAAAATGTTTAAAAAATGCATTGAAGTTATTCCATAAACCTTTATTTTTATATATGCAGTAGAGTCAGGTCCTAGATTCATGCAATTACAAAAGGTGTTTCATGGTGAGCAGGTCTATGCACCCCTCAAAGGCCGAGGGAGCTGAGAGGCTGAAGGAGGCTGACAAATCCAGTTTCTCAGAAAGAAATATTTCATAGAGACTTAGAAACAGATGTTAGAAATGATGTCTACGTAGGCCAAGAGATGGTGGAGTCTCACAACCAACCTCCAGAAAGTATCCTTTATATAGCAAGCTTTGAGGGTAAGACACAGGAAGTTCATCATGTCTCAGACTTCCTTTAGAAACTCATGACTACTGGGGAGGTTATGAGGGCTTATCTGTGCTCCAGAACACCTGGGGAGGTTGTGAGGGCTTATCTGTGCTCCCGAACACCTGGGGAGGTTGTGAGGGCTTATCTGTGCTCCAGAACACCTGGGGAGGTTGTGCGGGCTTATCTGTGCTCCGGAACACCTGGGGAGGTTGTGAGGGCTTATCTGTGCTCCGGAACACCTGTGGAGGTTATCAGAGCTTATCTATGCTCCAAAACACCTTGAATTGTACGCGTCAAAGATTGGTCATTGTGGCATTTTTACTTCAAGATGGCGTCACTCTTGCTATGCAACAGGCTGTTTTCCCACAAGAGTTTTTTCAGATTTATGAGTGTCTAGCAGTTCACTCACCAGTCATGCAGGGCCAGGGGCTGGTTTCCCTCACACAGGTCATGTAGCACCATGGCTCCCACCCTGGTAGCAGAGTTTCCCAATGCATTTTGACAATTGAAAGCACCTCCCAAATGTCTGAAATGCCCCCCAGACATAGGGTGGTACTGCCCTAGCTCACAGCCCTGTGCACAGGCTGCTCCTCTGCTGTACTCTACATGGCAGGAGGGCAGGGTCTGTGCTGTGTTTACTCCTCTCTACACAGTGCTCAGCACCTACCTGCCAGATATTTGTGGAGTGAAAGAGTGAATATTCTATCAGCATGAAGTTTGTGCCAAAAAGTTAGGAAAGGACTATGCCACATGGAAATGTGGCCAGACATTTACCTTCTTTCTGCATGCTTTAGCCCAGCTGACCTCTGTTTTAGTGAAAGAGACTTGTAATTATAGCTCCAGACAATATGGAATTTCAGCTCTAAATCCTTTACAACTGGGGAAGTCACCTCACCATGCACAGAAGAAATAGCACTGGCTCCGAAGTTGTGGTTTGTCTTTTTTTGGAAAGTCAGGCTTGTCTGCCGAAGAGCTCAAAACACTTGACCAGCTCGCTCATTTATCTTCACATGTGTATGCTATATTTACTCTCCCTTCACAGATGGGGAAATGAAGCCTGCCTGAGGGCCATATTTAGCTACGTCTTGATCCTCTGCCGTGTGGTGGTCAGCTTAGATAAAACGGAATCCTAAAACTTGATTTTTAACCAGTAGTGTGAACCTCCTCCCACATTAAATCTGCTACTAGGGCTGCTCACAAGGATAAAGAGTGTTAGTTGGAGTGTTTTTCATCATGTGACGTGGCGATCTCCTAGTTCAGTGGCCTGCTTTTAGAGATGAGGAAGTGCCAGCTCATCACAACAGTTAGATAATGACAAGGCCAGTCCTCTAGCTGGTTTCTTTCTGCTCCACCAGATGGAAATTTTCTTTCCTTTTCCTCCAGCTAACCTAAACAGGAGTTACGATCAGTCAGGTGGCCAAAAGGAAAGTAGCAATGGAAAAGAAGCCCAAGTTCTGGTTCCCTAGCTTCTAAATTACTGGTAAATTAATTAGGAGGCTGACTTCTTATAAAGCAAAATACACCAAGATGACACTAGCTAAAAGTAAGAAGCTAAACCTTTAATTTCAAGAATTCTTTTACTAAGTGCTAATCAGGCCAGCGACATATAAATATCATTTCACAACTGAACTGAAAATTTAAAAAGAAAAGAAAACACCACATTTGCAAAGTTTTTAAAAAACAGTGACCTCTTAGGAATTTATAGCACCTAAAAGAAACTTTCTTTCCCAAACATTCTTTAGTCCAAGAGTGCTGGGAGGTAGTAGGAGGTGGTAGGCAAATTCAGTAAACTCATCATTGGTGAGTTTTGAACCAAACTTACCAAAATGTTTTCAAAAGGGACCCAACCCAGCTTCCTTGAAAAACAGAGTTATTTTTAAGGAGGTAAAAACCGATGCTTTCATTTCACAAAGTTAAATATAAAACGAACTCAAAAGTGACAAAATGACTACACAACAGAAATGAGGTTTCATGGACTGCTGTGGCCAAGCATGACCAGAGATAGAAGTTAGATGATGACAAAACAGCTTTCATTCTCAGAAGCTGGCTTCATGTGTCCCCTGGGCTTCTGTGTAGCACCCATTGTAGGGGGGAGGGTTTGGAGAACCATGCCTGATGCCTGTTTGTGCTTCTCACTAGAAACAGATGTTGTGGATGAAGATTATTACCCTGTGCCTTGGGAGTGACAGAGAGTTGCTACCGCATGTATCACAAAGCCACCACTTTTCAGGGATATTCTTACTTAGTTGTCATACATTTCATATCTCTCTTCAAGTAGTCAGAAGCTGTTGTAGATTTTGGAAGGCTGGGGCTTATCTGTTACCCCTCATTCTAGGTGGTTTCTCATTCTAGGTTGTTACAAAGGAAAACTCTAGTTTTGGTAAATGATTATTTCCTACATCAAAGTGCTATCCTGCATTATTTGGGATTGTAATATATTCCTATAGTTTTTATGGTCTTCAAAGCATTTGTCACCGACAGTCTCCCATTTTACAGACAGAGAAACTAAGGCCTTAAGGAATAAGGGACTGGACCAAAGTCACATTGCTAGCATGTTGGCCACGTTTAAATTCTCTCCACCATGTAAGGACGAACTCAAGTGCCTCTTCTGAGAAGTCTTTTCTTAGTGTCCCCTCGTTACTACTTTGGCTCTTTACCACGTTCTACCTCGAAATAGCACATTCACATACATCTTGTCTACCTTACCGTGAACTTCCTAAGAGCGAAAGTCATTATGCGTTTGTGTGTATCTCCTCACCTATCAGAATTGTTCCTCTTGGGTGCTAACCCTATGCATGTTCCCACACCCACCTGCAGTTTCCTCTTTGAGGCTGTGGCTTTGGGACCTGCAAGGCGCTCGAGGGCTGCACAGGCACCCTGCGGGTACTACTGCTCATTGGAGGGCATTGCCTTATTTTTAACATACAGATGCTTAATGAGAGAGCTTTGTAAATGTTTACAAGGTGTTTTACAAATAATTGTTATCTGAATCTCATCCTTCCCTCCTTGATTTATTGCAGTTAGCACTGTTCTGGGCACATAGTAGGTGTTTAGTAATGTTTCTTAAATTAAGCATTTCTATATTCACCTGCTCCAGCTTATACTTTTGTCCCTCCCATTGTTGTATATGACTGTCTTTTTATGTTTGTATCTTGAATTTCCAACTTGCTTGAATTCGGCAATCTCCAGAGGGCTATAGTCTTAATAACTTCGCTGATTGCTTTTAAATAACACATGATAGCATACCAGCTAACAAAGCGTGGCCCAGGGTAAATTGTCCAATGTGAGTGGTTTTATTGAAACTGTGTTTTAGGTATGTATTTAAAAATAGACATACATATCCTAAAAGCATGTGTTTTTAAGCAGAGACCACTAAGGTAGGAAGGAACACCCAGGTCCCCATGAAGGGAACAAAGAACAGTGCAGAGGGGCCCATGGGCACTCCTGGCTGAGCTGCACACAAAGGGATCTCCAGCTGATGGCCACTGGCTACATTTCTCTGTGGCATCAGAAGATCTTTTGTTTCCTCTCAGAGCACATTTCTTCAGTTTTTTTGTTGCAGATTTTTGTCAAATGGTGGTGTGTGATTTCCTTTTTCTTTCTTTCTTCCTTTTTTATTTTGAGACAGGGTCTCACTGTCACCCAGGCATGTTCCTGGCTCGCTGCAGGCTCAACCTCTTCACCTGCAGATCCTCCCACCTCAGCTTTCTAAGTAGCTGGAACTACAGGCGCATGCCACCATGCCCAGCCAATTTTTGTATTTTTAGTAGAGACAGGGTTTCACCACATTGGCAAGTCTGGTCTTGAACTCCTGGACTCAAGTAATCTGCCCACCTCGGCCTCCCAAAGTGCTGGGATTACAGGTGTGAGCCACTGCACCTGGCCATGTGTGGTATTTTTTAAGGTTAAGGTTGTCATTATCACTTATCAAGGATTCTTCAATAAGGGAGAGCCTAATCACTAAGCTACCAGAACACACTTAAAAACTTGATACTTCTGGTACTTAGCTAAGTGGTAAGAAGCTAAAGAGTCTGCAGGGCAGGCTCTAATAGCCATGTTGACTGAACTTACCAGTTTTTTCATTGTTTTGATGTTGAACAATTGTCTTTAATACACTTTTCTCTACTCCTGATAATGTTCTAGTTACCATGCTGAAATGTTTAAATACCTACATTTTAAAATTAGAACTAAAATATAATTGGTTTGTTAATTAGGAGGACACTGGAGAGTTGGTAGTGAGAAGTTCTGACTTTGATAAGTTGATCTTTTAAAAGTAAGGGCAGTTGCTCTATATTTGACTTTGTGTTCTCAAATTTAAAGTATATGGCTCGAGATGAAAGATTCTGCACACTTCAACTCATTCATTCCCAAATCCCACATTTCATATTAAATTCACTCAGGATACTGTGTGTAGATACAAACCATTTTAGATGGTGCAGGGTACAGTATGCACAGGGGATAATTTATTTTCTAAATTTGCTATCTATTATTAGACTTCTAATTACTCAGCTGGTTAGAAACAGAAAGGTCTCATTCTTGTACTAACTGCCAATTTTGTTTTTTGTTTTTTTTTTGAAACAAAGTCTAGCTCTGTCGCCCAGGCTGGAGTACAGTGGCACAATCTCTACTCACTGCAACCTCCACCTCCTGGGTTCAAGTGATTCTTCTGCCTCAGCTTCCCGAATAGCTGGGATTACAGGCACGTGCCACCATGCCCGGCTAATTTTTGTATTTTCAGTAGAGACGGGGTTTCGCCATATTGGCCAGGCTGTTCTTGAACTCCTGACCTCAGGTGATCCACCCGCCTCAGCCTTCCAAAGTGCTGGAGTTACAGGTGTGAGCCACTGTGCCTGGCCACCAACTGCCAGTTATTTAGCTAGAGATGACAGGCAGAAGGAGTTCATTTTAGATAGTTCGAACTTAAGTAACATTGCTTTTCAAGAAAGTCTAAACATACGTGTTTTTTTTTAATAACCCCAGTTCTTCACATTTTAATTATTCAAACAAAATCTGCAATTTAAGAAATATCTAGAAATGATTGGTCTAATTGCCCTCCTTTGTGCCGACATGTCTCCCAAAGGAAAGTCAGGATTCACTGTGGTTATGAAAGGAATCTGTACAATATATTTATTCTGTAAAATATTTGGATTAATACTGTTAAGATCTCTAGAGAACATAGCATTCAATTAGTTTTTATTTCTTGTCATCTCCCACTAGAGAAAGAGCACACACTTCTGTTTCCCTGAGGAGGTAAACTTGCTTAAAAAGTAAAATTTCCATGAAAATCTCTCATTTGGCTTTCTTAAAAATAAATCTTTGTTGCATTTTAAATGTCTTAAGGCTAAGTGACTAATTAGTAGTAATAATATATCATTCTCTAATA
Source organism: Cheracebus regulus (assembly GCA_963574635.1). NCBI lineage: Eukaryota > Metazoa > Chordata > Mammalia > Primates > Pitheciidae > Cheracebus > Cheracebus regulus. The sequence goes on along the minus strand of CAUYQU010102846.1, from coordinate 2,065 downwards.
TTCATCTGAAAATTGTACTGTCTCAAGATACCTGAGTTTTGTGTGTTTTGATGCCAGTTGTAGAAAATTTTATTTCTTACTAAAGGAGTTTCTTTGCTGTGGTTGGAGGGAGCTGCAAAGCTGGGGCGAGTGCGGGACTCATGGGACCCTGCATGGATTTGCAGAGTAAGAGAATCAGTTTCCCATGGGATAAAGGATTTATGTTTAAGCATTGAGAGAGTTCTTTGATGTGCCAGGTGCTCTGTGGAGTGCTTTAGTTGCATTATTTCATTTATTCCTCATAATCCTGTGGGATAGTATCCCCATTCCTATTTCTGTGAAAATTGGAAATCTAAATATGGATAAGGAGTGCTTTTTAATGAGAACACCCCATTTCCCGGCCATACCAACTGCAGGTTGGCTCAGAAGTGTGGAGTTACTGGGTGGGATGCTAAGATGAAATACTGTTTCCTTTTTTTTTCTTTTATGGACTTGCAGTTTGAAACAGGCAGTAAGGCACAGAAAGTACATATAAGGCACCCAATTGTACTGTTTAACACAAGCTGATTTTATAAACACGTTACGTTTCCTCTAGTAACTGTGTGAGTTGTGACGTGTTTCATACCCACCCTACTTGATTTCTTCATTACGAACTTCTTAACACCAGAGCACTGCTTTAGTCAAAGCCATTTAGAGCTTTCACTTTAAAAAATAAAAGTGGCTGAAGATTGAGGATGGCATTTCACCTTGCGTCCTGTGATAGCCAACACCTGAGAAAGCTTTTAATGCCCACAGCTGCAGATTAAAGGTGTGTCCTTCAAAAGCATCACAGAAAAACAAAAGGGTTACCCACCAGTCAAGCGTTTTGAGTCAAGCGTGCTTGCGTTGAAAATGATATTAAGAAAAATGTCAGGAAATTGCATGAAAGGAAAATTGTTTCATGAGGGAAATACGACTGCTGAAACTCCCAAGTGGAAGATGATGTTTTTAATATTCCCTTAGTTCCACATTTGTGTAGTTCTGTAGTGAAGCGAGTCGTTTAAGAGGGGAGGTGGCCCAGGCTAAAAATAAAGTTTCTTTGAAACCAGGTGAGAGTCTAGCTATGCCAAAAATGGAATCCGGACTCTGTTCACTCTCAAGAATGTAAATAAGTAGAATTTTGTGTCACATAAAATAGTCTATGCAAAAAAGGATACTCACTGCCTTTTGTGATAGACTAAAATAACCATCAGGAGTATAGCTGCTCTGTGGACTCGAAGCAACAGTGTAAGATGATATGGTAGTCTAACATATTCTGATTTGGAAAGATGTCCAAGACAAAGAAAGTGCAGAACAACAAGTACTGCATGATTTCACTGTATGTACACATGTAGGAATATGTCCAGTGATTGGTATATTCATGCATAGAAAAAGAACTGGAAGAATCAACATGAAAATATTAGGTAGAGGGAATGGAAATTGGAGAGCAAAAGAGGATTTTGGTGGGTTTACTATATATGTTTTCTTTAAATTTTTATACACACACACAATTACTAAAACTATAGAAACAAGGAAAGCAAAGCTTGAAGGTCTCAGTGAAACTGTATAGTGATTAAGAGTATAGACTCTGGAGTAAAAACTGCCAGGATTCGAATCTCAGCTCCTTAGCTTACTGGCTATACATCCTTATACAAGGAATTTAACTTCTGTGCTTCAGTTTACTCAAATGAAAGTCAGGATTAAGGGTACTTATGTCCTATTGTTGTTACAGGATTAAATAAGTAATCCATGAGAAAGCACATAGACTAGTGCCTGACACATAATATTCAGTGTGTATTAGTTGTTATAAATTATAATACTTAGGTAACATCTAGCTATATTCAATTCTTTGTGCAAACGTTTTAGTTAAAAATGTTTTTAGTGACAGCATTAGTGATCACAATGTGTTTTTCTGAAGTTTTCATTGTCATTGTTAACGACATTGTCCTGTTTTTTTTTTTTTTTTTTTTTTTTTAACATCACGGGTTTTAATAAAATAAAAAGGAACAAAAAAAAAATCAAAGTTAAATTATTTTATGTTTCGTTCCAAAAAAAACAATAGTTGAAT